>CAJVPU010001384.1:0-13066 GCA_910591775.1 Dentiscutata heterogama | reverse complement strand
TAAAATAAGGTTTGATAGGCCAAGAGGTCAATAGGGTATCAATCGGGGTAATACTCAATAAGGTATCAATAGGGTACCAGTAGGATACCAATGGGGTATCAATCGAAGCAATAGAACTCAATAAGGTATCAATAGGGTATCAATGGGGGTACCAATAGGGTGCCAATAGAATATTAAGCATTATCAAGCATCTTTACTAATCGTAAACTATATATGTAATCAATAGCTACCAATTATGGTTATTATGCGAACCCTTTTCAGCATGATGACGAAAAACGAAACTTAAAATCAAATCGACGAAACCCCCGATTCCTGAATACAAAATGACGGAACCTAAAATCAACTAGTAGTCGCCAAGAAAAAAAAAAAACCAAAAAACAAAGTTCATTAACATCCCTCAAATAAATAAATATTACATATATGTGTGTTAAAGATGTACTATTGTCCTTCGTTATGGTTAATTTATCAGATTCAAAAGTTTTTTCGCTATAAAAATTTGCCGAGTAATTTCTGGTAAGCAATATTAGTATGTAAATTATAAAATGAAAGCCTGTAAGAATTTACAATATTATTATAGCGAGTTTAGCTCTCTGAAAATTTATAATAAGTATTAATAATCGGCATTCTTGTAGTAACAACATTAAGTTTACATAATAAGGTAGCTGTGCAACTGCATTTTGCCAAATCCTATACGTAGTAATTAATCCGCGTAATGATAAAAGACAAATCCTAAACCCGGCAAGATGAAATCCCCCGAGAAAAACGAGACCCACCAAATTTTTTTGATGAAGGACGAAACCCAATTCGAAAAGATCGAAAAGATAGAATGTGAAACTTGACAACCCTTGAAGAAGCTCCCACTAAAAAAAAAACGATTTCGATAAAGAAACAAATATAAATAAAGCTAAGCCATTATAATAATATTTAAATAAATATTGATAATCATTCTTACAGTGACATATATGTATATCAATAGTAAGTTTATTATATTATCTCAGAATATTTGTGTAATTCGAGAACAGCTAATAGCTAAATCTTTTTTTCGATGAAATAAATTCTACATTTCAGTACATTGGTTTAAACTTAAAATATCAAAAAAGGTTGTTTTTTTTTTGTTCCTGAGATATTAGCAGCCGAATTGACAGTATATGCATGTGATATCTCAAGAATAGATGTGCCTTTTTTGATAATCTTGGATTTAAATGAATACTTCGAATCTTGGCATTCATTAAATCAAAATCATCGAAAACAGTATAACTGCCCTTGAATCACTTACATGATGGATAATATTTTCTTTTTGTAAATTCGATTTTTGTTTCTTTAACATTTAACAAATATATTTCGATCCATTTCTTCATCTTTTGTTAATTTAGTCGCTCTTTGCAGTCGTTATTTCGTCATTTAAGATTTTAATTGATGAAAGACAAAATTTTCAGGTTTCGTTTAACAACTATAGTACCAATAGGGTACCAATAGTTACCAATCAGGTACAATTTCAATCGAGATTTTACCGATTGTAAATTATTTAAACAATAATAATTAATTGGTTTTATTAAATTTGTCGCTTTGTCATTGTTTTTACATTTATAGTTACTGTAAAGCATAATTGCAATGGTACATTCGTACTTGATTCTAATCATAATCATCAGATTTTACGAATGAATTCTGAAATCTCAGTTATAGTTTAGCATAACATAAGTTATATATACGCCAATTATAATTAGAACTTGATTTATAATTAGAATTTAATAAAGAAAACTATTTATTTTTATATTATAATTCATTCGTCCACTATGTTTACGCAAATAAAGTAATCATAGTAAGAGATGCAAACTTGAATAAAATGTGTTAATAATATAAATCCACACGAAGGTGTTTATAATAGAATTTTTTTATAATGATTATATCATATCGACCGCATCAATTAGTAAATAAATTCTATTTGCATAATCTTCGGAAATTAATTTCCTTTTGTAGATCTTTATAATAAATCATAAGAAAATGTAAACTTTATTAAGAGCTATACTGCAAAATTTTATTAATACAACTACTTTTCGTGTTTTAAGTGAAAAATAATTCTAAATCGATTTATGTATTGAAAAAAATTTCCTCCTTTTGTAGCACCTTGTCTATATACTGTAAAGATACTGTATCACAAATAGGAGTAACTGCTGCAGTAAAATTAAGAGAGATCCTTACAGTCCAGCAAGTGGATTAGCGGTATTTGGTAATAATTGGCCTATATTGTTGCCATTCATTTTCATCATCAGTTAGAATCATCTTCAGTGATAGAATTTGTGACTTTATTTATTGGTTTGCGTAGCAACAGAAGGACTTTTCAAACAAGAATTTATTTCTCCAGAATTCATCAGGTCATCGTCTACTGATATTCGTAGCTTATTAAAAATGTTGACTAGACAAAACGATTGTGTCATTTAATAAAAAATTTTCAGTTATTACATTTGCAATACATTATAGCTGAAATTTGATTAATTCTAAAACTTTTTATCGATCCTAGTCTTCGTAATCGCAACAAGGAAATACATCTTCTAATGCTTTTTTTACTTCTGGTCCAAGATTATTATAACTAATATGCAAAGTAGTTAGAGTAGTGTTCTTGCAAAGTGCATCTGCTAACGCTTTTCCTCCCTTTGATCCAAGTTTATTATAGTTAAGACTCAAAAAAGTCAACGTGGTGTTCTTACAAAGTGCTTCTGCTAATGCTTTTCCTCCCTTCGACCCAAGGTTATTATAACTAATATTCAAATCTTTTAGCGTGATGTTCTTACAAAGCGCATCTGCTAATGCTTTCCCTCCTTCTGGTCCAAGATTATTATCACTAACACACAAAGAGATCAAAGTAGTGTTCTTGTAAAGCGCATCTGCTAACGCTTTTCCCATTTCTGATTTAAGATTGTTATAACCAATATCTAAAGAAGTTAGCGTTGTATTCTTGCAAAGCGCATCTGCTAATGCTTTTCCTCCTTCTGTTCCAAGTTCATTACATCGAAGATTCAAATCTTTTAGCGAAGTGTTCTTACAAAGCGCATCGGCCAATGCTTTTCCTCCTTCTGATCCAAGGTAATTCCTACTAAGGTCCAAAGAAGTCAATGTAGTATTCTTACAAAGTGCATCTGCTAATGCTTTTTCTCCTTCTAATCCAAGATTATTATTACCGAGATTCAAAGAAGTCAAAGTGGCGTTCTTGCAAAGTACTTCTGCTAATTCTTTTCCTCCTCCTGGTCCAAAATAATTAAACTGAAGATTCAAATTTTTCAGAGTATTGTTCTTACAAAGTGCATCTGCTAATGCTTTTCCTCCTGATCCAATGTCTCTGTAAGGTGACCAACCTCCATCGCTTCCTAAATTCAATGTCGTAAGCGTAGTATTCTTACAAAGGAACTTTGCTAACATATTTGTTAACATCTTTCCCTCTTCAGTACTAATCCGATTATCATAAAAACTTAAAGAATTTATGACAGTGTTGTTATAAAGAACCTCTAATAGTATTTTCATCCTTTCAAATCCAAGTTGGCTAGAACTAAGGCTCAGTGAAGTTAAATTGGAATTTTTACAAAGGATCTTCACTAATAAATCTATCGCCTTAGATTTAAGATCATCGTTGATATACATGAAATCTAAATTTACAGAGGTAACAGTAGTGTTCTTATAAAGATTTTCAAATATTATTTGATTGCAAATAATTTCATCAAGATATAAATATTTAAGATTTTTTCCAGTTCGTAAAAACATTGTAATTAAAGAACATTTAACGGCATTTTCAAGCTCACGCCTTACATTGTCTCTTTTATTAGGAAGCCAAATTCTAATTCCTCTATATAAATAATAATTAATAGATGTGATATAACATGTATATTCAAATAATGGTTTTGAGTGATTTGGAAAGGTAATTTTAAAAGGAATTAATAAATTTTGTTCTTCGGCATTTAACGTTAAAAGAAATATTTTTATAAGTCTTATATCTTCAAAATGGCGAGCTGGTTCTCTCCATAATATTGGTATAACAATTCTACACCATTGACGGTTTACAAGTGCACATGAAAATAAGTTTTTATAATTGTGACGGAGGTTATAAAATATTATATAGTAGCATTCAGTCGGTAATGTTATCATAATGGATGGATGGTTAACCGGATTAGGGTGAGAGTTTAAAATTGATTATGGGTCGAAAAAGGCACGTTAGATTTGGTCCAATAGTTAGTAACGTCTTAGCGAATATATTAGTTCATAGTGTATAGTAGGTTATATAAACAAAATGATATTTTCAATAAGGACACTATTTAGATTTTTTTTATGACAATGTTTTGTAAACAAAGCGGACGTTATCATTCCCGAAGGGCTTTATTTATAATAACTATATCTATAATGCCAGAATCGACTATAATGCCTAAATAGACCCTATTGACCGAAACGTCCTCATTGCTATAATCAACCATTATCATTATGCCCTTTTAGACTATTTTGCAGAAATACCGGTTTTGCCCTTTCTGTCCGATAAGCCCTAATTTGGTATTCCCATGTCTAGTGGTCACTTCCTACCCCAATCATGTTTACGGTATACATACTTATGTAGGATTCATAAAATAAATTTTGTGAAATGCCGTCGATATATTAATACGTGAAATTACTTTAGAAGTTCAAGTAGTTAGAATATATTGCAATTAGGGATTAAAAAGCTCGGTTTGGCCCGACTCGACTTCATGAAGTCGAGTTTTAATTTGGGCTCGGTCCCGAGTCAGACTTGGGTCCAAAGTCCTAATATTCATGTGAAATTTTATAACTATCACATGATATCTGCAATCGTGGATATTGTAATAAAACCTAAATGGGATCTTTGCTAGGATTTTTTTTTTCTAAAAATAGATTTATTATGTTTTTCTTAATAAAAATCTTGTGTAAAAATGGCTCGTAGGGTCATTTTTCTAGCAAAGATCCCAAATAACATTATGATCCACGACATTTAATATTGCATAATGCACGTGAATATTGGAACTTCGGTCCCAAGTCTGAATCGAAATTATAGTGCTTTTCAATTACTTGTACTGTGATTAGCAAATTCCATGTACGTACGTATGTAATTGAACCTAGGTGCCACATAAATAACGCGCGGCAAATCCTCGATTTTGATTGGCTAAGAGCGAAACTAGACTGGAATTACTCATAATTTTCCTAATGAAATCGCAACCGCTAAAGTGAAATTGTTCCTGGGGCCAATTTTACCATAATGCGGGCTTATTTTTTAAAAATTTCTATTTTTGTAATGAAAAGATTAAAGAGTTATTCCGGCCGGAAATTAGTAAATAATTATGTAATGCGGGCCAAAATTTTGAAGATCCTCGGCCGTTAGTCGAGGATCTGTCGCGCATTTTTTGTGCGGCACCTAGGTTCAATTACGTACGTATGTTCTGCGCCAATTTTCAATTTGTCGAAATTGACGCGTAAATTTTAAGAGTAACGCACGTTATTTCATGATCGGTGAAAAATAGAAATTTATATATATATGTGTTATTATTCATAAATATTTCTTGGTCACATATTAAGTTACATATTTAAACAAAGAACTTTAAAAAAAATATGGTACCGGAAGCTTATACAATTTTCTTGTGATCGTTGTTGACCAATAAAATTAATGTTTAAACCGCGAAAACTTTTTACAGACAAATTTTTTTAAAAAACCGACCGATAACTTTATACAATTTTTTAAAATACTCTTCTATGGAAAGATATAACGGTTCAAAAAATAACTAAATTTCAAATCGGTATAACTCTATAGATTTTTTTTTTTTTTTAAGAAAAACAAACTGACCATTAACTTTGTAAAGCTCAGTCCTGTGTATAAGTTTTTTTTTTTAAAAAAAATTGTCTATAAAAAGTTAAAAATTTTTTTGAGAACACTAATAATTTAAGCTCTTCTGAGAACATAATTTTAAATTTGAATTGTTTGAATTTTAAACACTGCTTATCATACTTAACCGATATAAAATTTAAATATTTACTGCTTGCAATAAAGACGTTCACTTCACAGAATTGAGTATAGATCCATATGCAAATATATGCACATTTCAGTTACTCTGCTTATTATGATAACAGTATATAGCTTATAATGTATAATAAATTTATTGACAGTTATGATTTGGATGTAGGAAATGGAATTTGGGTTTTGGGAGGGATTTTAAAGTTTTACTGCGCTTTTCAAATTACTGTGTTCATCAAATGATCGACCATCACACGGAAATCTTCAAAATTTTCTAAATTTACGACTTTTTTTGTGAATAAATCTAAATAACTTGCTTACAAATAAAAATTTAAAAGATTCCTTATTTACAACTTTTTTGTTTAAATTACCAATTGGTTTTTATTTTACAAAGCTAAACTTCTTGCTATTCTCTTTGCTATTTTAACATTTTCTTGTAACTTTTTAGCTAATATCTATATTAATTCTCAATCCGTAATCTTTAAATATAATAAATTTCTCCAAAATTCTTACTTTACTACTAAATATTTTAAATTTAATTTTTAGTTTATTTAGTATATACTTTTCAATTTACTTAAAGCCTATAATATCAGCCTAACTCTTTACAAAGTTCAAGCCTATGCCAATGATGCTTTTAATAATTTAGCAGATCTTCTTGCTAATAACTATACTTTATCTTCAACTTTATTATTTATTTATTATAATATATATAATTCTTATTTTTCTTTTTAATAAAAAAACTATTTTGGGTGTGGTGACTTAGTGAAATAGTTAAGTTGTTGCACCCTCCAAACTAGTTTAGCTATGGTGCTAAGTTTGAATTCTACTAGTAATGTTTTAGACAAAAATATTTGTATTACAGTAATAAATTTCAAATTAGATTGGGTTTATAACCTGTTACTAGAGTTATACCAATACTCTAGGTGCTGAAAACTTCTATAAATATTTGTATTATTGCATAAAAAAATACAAACTGGTGTAGGTAGTGCAAACCTATGTTAAGCCTTCTAAGAAATGAAAAATGTTAAAAGTATTTATATACAAAACTTAAAGATCTGAAACTGGCTTGGAAAACTCAAGTCTTGGAGAAGTTCTGAGTAAGGATTAGCAGCTTTCAATATTACTACAAAAGTAGTCCAAAAATAAAAATTTAGATAACAAAGATATTTGGGCAAAAGGATTTACCAACTAGGCTATCAGAGTCACTAGAGCCACACTAGATATATATTTATTAGTTTAATATCAGATATCTAGTAGAAGATCCTAGAATAAGATCTCAGAAAAAAAAAACATGTATTACAAAAGCTTATACCAAGGATCAAGAGACCTTTGAACCTGAGATTAGAACTCTCAGGTTTGGGCAAACCAATTTCTTTAGGCTATCTGAATTGAAAAACTAAAGACCAAGTATAAAGTACAAATATAGGTACTGAGGTTATAAACTTTACAAGAGGTAAGAAATAAGTAATAGAAAAACTAATTAGAAAGGTTGTACTTGAAATATAGATTGTGTTATAGCATTATCCCAAAAGGTAACATGAGATACAAACACACTAAATGCAGACAATATATACTAATTAAAATGAATATTATTGAACAAGCATATATTATATATGGAATATGATATGTAGTATTAGGTTTATCTTAAGAATTAGCTAAAAGAAGTCTTAAAGTAGGTGCTAAAAGCTAGGGGTGTTGCAAAATATATATAAATAGAGAGTTATACCCAGATTAAATATAAGAGCTTTAGATTATAACTAGAAAGTTTAAATAAGTAACTCCATAGTTGAGTTGCAGATATAGATAATAGTGTAGAACCTTCAGATAAACTATTTAAATTAGATACCAAAAGTATATATGTGGCTAGTTGTACTTTCATCATAATTTTAATAAGTTTTGAATATTTAATAAATCAATTCCTGGCCAAAGAGATTACTTTAACAATAAAAAAAATAAAAATAAAAAAACCATTTTATCAATTACTCTATTAGATATTTTGTTAAAAATATCTGCAAAGCTAAAACTATTGCTATATAGTTAGAACCAAGAATAATTATACTTTTTTTTTGTATAAACTGAAATTCTACTTGCTCTAATTTAATAACAACTAAAAAGTTTTTATAATTTTACTAACTTTAAACTTAATTATCTCAAATTTTTTAAAATTAAAATACTATTCAATAACTTATTATTTTTATTCTATTTTATCTATTATCCTTTTATTATCTAATTGTTTCTAATATAACCTTTTTAACTTTCTAACTTACTAGTATACTTGCTCTAGCTATAATCTTCTAAGCCAAATTATCAATTCTTGCATTAATTATACTGTTTCTAATTTAATCTTAATCTTTCCCCTCATGAACTCAATTATTTAAAACATACTATTTCTTGTTATTTATCTTTTTCTTTTCATCTCTTTTTATCTATATTCTTTTTACTCTACTCTTAAAGATTTTATTTCTACTCTTACTTATCTAATCTGTTTAAACTTTCAATTTATTTTACTTTTTCATTTTCTAGCTTATTATTTAGATTCTTTACAAAATTTCTAACTTTATAATCAAATATAAAAAATATTCTATATTAATTTCTTTATATAAAAAAGAGCAGATTGTATTTCTTCTAATCTTTTTATAGACAAGCTCTTAAACTATTTCTTTCTATTCTTGTATTAGAACTAGAAAACTGCTTACTTTTAATTAACTAAATAATACTAAACTAACTTTATTTTAATTTAAATATCTGTTCTTCTGCTAGACTAGCTAACCAAAAATTTAATATTTGGTTTAATTTAGTCTATTTTAACTATTTAAATTTAGATAAGCTTTGACTACTCTAATAGGTTTAGGTTTCAAATAATTAGTTTATTTAAACTTTTTGTTTAAGCTTTTATTTTTGCATATAATTTATATTTATTTGTTAATATACAAATTAAGTTTTTTTTTATAAAACTACTTATATAATTTGCTTAATAAAGATACTGTATATATGTTGTGCCTCAGATTAATGCTTGCATCAGATGTCAACTTTTTGGCCCGCATTAACTAATTGATATTGATTGACTTAAATTAAGCCCAAATCCTTTCCAGATTCTTACTCTAACCCTAATCTAACTTAGGCCGGTTTTAATCTGACACAAGAATTAATCTGAGGCACGACATATACAAAGCTTTACTTTTATAAAAAATGCGTATTTATAAAGAGTATATATATATTTAAACTAGAACTTAAGTATATATCAAGAAAAAATATATACTTATAAAAGTTTTATTATAATTTCAATATAAGCTAATATAATTTTAATTATATATACTGTATATTATTATTAAAATACCAAATTCTATAATATACTTATTATAAAAACTATTTATTTTAAATTTTATATAAGTTAAATAAAGACAAATTAAGCTCTAATTAGTATAATATAATTCTGAAATAAATCTTATTTAAAATAATATTTGGCAAAAATAAAAAACTTTTAAAATACTAATAAAGTTTATATAAATATTTAATATATATTAGAATACTAATTGCTTTATAAATAAATTAATAAAGCTATTAAACAAATATTATTAATTTACTAATTAAGCTATTAGTATTCTAATATATATTAAATATCTATATAAACTCTATTAATTTTTTAAAAGTTTTTTACTTTTACTAAATTGTCTAAATTTAAAAGAGATAAACAATAGTAATTTTTTAACAGAGTAAGCTATTTTGCTCACTTTTTATAAAAATTTTGTAAAAAAAGCAAGTGGGTAATAGTATAAAAAATAGCTCTTATACTTTTTTTTAAAAAGTGTATATTTTTCTTCAAAAGTAGTAAAATATAAAGTAGAGTTAATAGAAAAGTAACAAATCATTTTTAGTACAATTTTTTTTAATTTTTAAATTAAAATATTTCAACAATTAATTAATCATATTTGCTAATTTTTTTTTTATTTTAATTTTAAAATTATATAAAATTAAAATAAAAAAAATTTTATAAAATTTAATAAGATAATTGCTAAGATATTTAAGCTTAAAGTCAAGAAAACATTTAATTAGAAAAAATTTGTTCTTTTTCTATTGACTTTATCCTATATATAAAGCCAAGTATTCTGCTTATTTTTTTGTTAGAGATAATAAACTCTAAACTTGTTAGTAAATAGCATATAAAACTACTTTTAAATAACAAATACTATTTTTATAGTAAGTAATAAACCCTAAACCTATTAGCAAATAGTATATAAGAACTATTTCTAAATAATAGGTGCAATTTATAGTTTTAATTAGTTTTATACTTTTCTTTTAATTAATAATAAGTCAAATTTTGTTTATTATTATATAGTAATAAATATCTAATAAGTAAATAATATTTATTGAAAAGTTTTTTAACTTATTATTAGTAATATTAAGAATAATAAAATATTTTAAAAAGGATAAGAAAAATTTGAATTTCTATTTCTATTAATAGACAAGCTAGTATTAGAATATTTAAAAATTATTAAACCTAGTAAATATTGCAAATTGTATTATTCTTAATATAGTTATATAATAATTTAATTAGTCAGAAAATATAAATAAAATTAGATAATATATTTATATATATATACATAATTATATCTAATATAGTATAACATTGTTATATAACTGTAATATATAAAATTAAACTTTTTAGAACTTTAATATTATCTTTACTAATATAAAAACTTATTACTAATCCAAAATTAGTCATAGTAAAATCAAATATTTCTTTTGTTTAAATTAGCTTCAAGTTTTATTTAGAAATAAAAAGCAAGTACAGTAAAACTATATTTTAAATAGTAGTTTTGTAAAGTTTTTATTTTTTAAATTATTATTTTTTTAAAAAAAAATTTAAAAGATAAGACTTTGCTCATATCTTTATTAAGTAATTTATATAAGTAAACATATAAAAACTAAATAAAAACTTAATTTATAAAAGTGTAATAACTTAGTAAAGTAGTAGAGTTGTCATACCTTCCAAGCTAGCTTAACTATAGTACTGAGTTTGAATTCAACTGGAGATGTTTTTGACAAAAATACTTGTGTTATAGTGACAGATCTCTCAAATTGAGTTAGGTTTATAATCTGTTACTAGGGTCACACCAATGCTCTGGGTGCTGAAAGTTTCTAGAAGTATTCGTGTTATTGCATGAAGAAATGCAGACTGGTATAGGCAGTACAAATGTACAATAAGCCTTCTAAGAAATAAAAAATGTTAAAAGTACCTACATACAGAATCTAGAAATCTGAAACTAGCTTGGGGAACCCAGCTCTTGGTGAAGTCCCAAGTAAGAATTAGCAATTTTAACAGTGTAACAGGAGTAGTCCAGAAATGAAAAATTTAGGTAACAAAGATCTTCAGACAAAAGGATCTACCAACTAGGCTGTTAGGATCACTAGAGCTGCACTAGATATATATTCATTAGTTACTTTGGTACAGGCTGTTTAGTAGAAGATTCTAGGATAAGACTTCGAAAAAAAGAACTTGTGTTATAAAAGCTTGTATCAAGGATCAGGAGATCTTCAGACCTAAGATTAGGACCCTCAGGTTTGGGCAAACCAATCCCCAAGCCATCTGGATTGGAAGACCAAAGATCAAAGTATGGAGTACAAATATGGATATTGGGGTCATGAACCTTACAAGAGGTGAGAAATAAGTAATAGAAAAACTAATTAGGAAGGTTGTGCTTGAGATATGAATTGTATTATAGCAGCACCCCAAAAGGTAACATGAGATATGAATATAATATTAGCAGACAATATGTACTAATTAGGATGAATATTACTAAACACACATGTCCTGTGTGTAGAATATGATATATGATATCAGGTTTACCTCATAGATTAGCCAAAAGGAGTTCTAAGGTAGGTATCAAAAGCTAAGGGTATTGTATAGACCCATAGTCTATATATTGTGAGGTTATATCTGGGTTAGTTAGGAAAGGTTTGTAGTTATAACTAGAAAGTTTAAATAGATAACTCCATAGTTGGGTTGCAGATATGGCAATTAGTATAGAATCTTTAAGCGGACTACTTAAATTAGGTACCAAAAGTGCATATGTGGCTAGTTGTACTTTCATTATAATTGTAATAAGTTTAATATCTAATAAAAAGGTTCCCAGGTCAAAGAGGTCACCTTAATAAGGAAAAAAAAAAACATTTCTATATATATGATTGATCTAGATTTTGTATATTCTTAGCCACACCCTCAGATCTTAATATATTAAATTTAGTAATTATATAAATAGCTATACTTCTCCTTATGATAGTAAAATATCTGGGCATGTTTTGTAACAAGTTATTTTGTACTTTAAAAGCCTTTTATAATTAGATAGCATCATAAGGCTTAAAAGTTCATAACAAGTATATTATTATTTCTTTTTATAATGATTCTTGCCAGTTGTAGCTACCAGTTATACACTATATTTACTTGTACTAGCTATACTAGTTTTGGTAATTCTAGGCTTTCATAATAATATCCAAAAACTCTTATATAAATATGTCTAGAGCTCTGTTGAATATTGATATATATATATCTTCATACTTTAGTTTCTTTTTAGTAAGTAGTTCTACATAATACCAGAGATGTTCTAAATCTAATAAAACCAATTCTTTACTACAGATCTTTTTGTATTTATCATTTTTTTTACTACTCCAATTCTAGTTACTATCTAGTCATCCTTCCAAACAAGATCTCAATGCTACTTTAGAGTTGTTGGTACTATTTATACTAACTAAGAATTTATATACACAACTTTTGTATAATAGAATCTTTTATAACAACCATAGTCATATATAGTATCAACTTTTTCACAATAGACCTCTTTCTAGAAATTTCTAATTTAAACTTGTACTTACTTGAACTTTTTATAATAAGTATATTCAAATATTTATAGAAACTGCATCTACTAGAACTTGAATCTGAAACCCAAAATTTATAAATAATTTTTTTAGTTAAAATTTTTTTTTAAATTTATTTGTTTTTAGCTTATAAGTAATCTAAATTTTTTTCTTATAATATAAAATTAAATACTACTATAATATAATTTTTATTTTTAA
>CAJVPU010001383.1:0-13069 GCA_910591775.1 Dentiscutata heterogama | reverse complement strand
CGATTAACTTAGTACGAAAAAATGTTTTCTTTGGACGAACAGTAGAAATTTTTCAGATTCACACTATATTGGATTTATATAGTGATTTGCATCACGTTATACTATGTTTATTCTTCTGTTGACTGGCGGATTATCAATTAATTTATTTTTATTAATAATACTATTTACCAATCTGCCTCTATATCTTCTAAAGTATTTATAAAGAAAAAACAAAATAACAAAACCTTAAAATTTATTTACCAAATCTCTGGCACTCCAGACAATATTTTATCTTCTTCTATTTATAAACTCTACAAGTATACTTGTTTTAAATATTTTAAAATTATTAACTATTACTTCTATAACAATAAACACTATTTTAATAATATATATATTCTTATAAACAAAAAGGTCTACTATATTTTTTATATTTTTGCTATATTTTTTTTTTCAACTTTCTTTAGTGTTTTAGCAATCTTAGTTGCTATTTTTTTTTAACCAATTTTGCAAAAACTTTACTTATATCTTTAAAGCTATACAAAACACTATCTTTATCAAATATTTACTTGTTTTTTTCATCTTACCTAATAATCTAATTTCTTTTTTAATAGCAATTTATTTTCTATACTCCTCTTCAAACTATTCTTTTAATATTAATACAAGCAAATTTTTTTTTTTTAATATTTAGAAAAATATCTTAGATTTAGCACCTATTTTAAACTTTTATTAATATTTAAGTAAATTAATATATAGTAATGCTATAAACATATATATGGGGGTGAGTCAATAGAAATCAAGCAACTTTTTTATAATAAAAATTTTTTATAACTTTAAGTAAGAATAACTTAACAAAAACATAATAAAATTAAATAAAAATTTTTTTAAATAATTTTTATAAACTTGTAGAATTAGTTTAAAAAAAATTTATTAAATTTGATCAAGTTTTTGTTAAGTTATTCTTGTTTAAAGTTTTAAAAAAACTTATTAAAAAATATTTGCTTGATTTCTATTGACTTAACCCCAATTGTTTCGAATAGTTAATTATAGTTAGATTTAAGTTCAGAGTGCAGTTGGTAAAGTTGTTGGGAGTCAGAGAGAATTGGATGTAGGGGTTTTTTAGAAAAGTATTCTGAAAAGTAGTTGTGTATTTGGTATAAAATTTCATTGTATTCTGTTAGTAGAGTGTTACTAAGTAAAAGTCAGTTAATATTAATGTTATTGTATTTTTCAAGTATGTTTTTGTAGAATAGCTTAGATGTTTCTATAAAGGTTTTGTCACGATTTTCTAATTTTTGTTTAATTTCATTGTATAGATTTTGTTGATATTGATGATTAAGAGAGGATTTAACAAGTTTAAACTCATTTTTGATTTGGTTATGAGTTGAACATTTGGTTTGAAGCGAGTTTTCAAGATATTGAATTAGATATTAATCAAGTAAGTTAGAGAAATTGGATGAGTGAAAGTGATTTTTAAGGAATTGGATTTGTTTGTATCTGTAAAAGAGTGAGATTGTTTGGGTGATGAGGAGTTTTGAATTTCTTTAATTGTTCTGATTTTTTTGAAAGGAATGTGCTTGTTGGCTGCTTTAATTAGTGCTTTGTGAATTTGGTTTTATATGAGATTAAGTTTATTTTGGTTTGTAATTAATTAGATTTTTGAAGTGATACATTGAAGGTTGTATGAGATTTGTAAAGCATAGTTATGGATAGTCTCTTTCGAGCAATTTTTCCAAAGATAGCATTTCTTTTTATATTATTTAGACAGTTTTGCCTTGTTAAGAATAATTGTTATTTCTAGAGTTATTATATAGTGATTAGATTCTTGTAGTATGTTCAGAAAAATGTTAGTGTATTTGATATTGGTAATAGATAAGTTAGTCCATATTTGATCGATCCTGCTTTGGATATTAGCTCATTTAAATGTATAGTTTTGAGTATTAGAAAAAAGAAATGATAGATATCTTTGTATTGTTGGCTTTAAAGATATTTAATAAGTTGTGATTCAGGTATAGAGAATTTTTTTTGGAGAGAAAAAAGTCGAGCCTTGGATTTGGAATGCTGTTAAAGTTACCCATAATTATTAATTTGTAGTTGGGTTTTGAGAGAGATTAATAATATATTCTTGAATATCTTTTAGAGTTGTTTCTTTTCTTGAGTCAGGATATATATTTGTAGAAGACATATTGCTAAGTTTTTGAAATAAAGATCTAAACCAATAATATAGCCTTGATAGTTATGTGAACGAGCAATATGTTTTGCAATTCTGCGATAAATAAGAATATCAACACCTGCTTGGTGTAGTGAAGAGTAAGAGCTCCAGAAACTGGTATAGTTTAAGATTTGGCTGTTGAGGAATTTTCCTTCTTTGATCAAGAGATGTGTTTCAGAAAGACCCAAAATTTTGAAAGAATTGTTATTGAGAGCTTTTAAAATTACAAGTTTTTGTTAAATTGAGAAAGGCTATTAATGTTTAAAGAAACAATTTTGATAGGAAATAAAGCATATTCAAGAATAGAAGAAGAGTTTGATATATGGTAGTTTGGTAATTAATTTAAAAAAAGTTTACAAGTTTGTAAAGATGGTATATTTGTTAGATAATAAGATTTAAGAGAAGTGTTTTGAAAGTTAGAAAGATTTTTAAAAGGAAGTAAAAAATGATTAGATAAAAAAGAAGTTTTATATAGTAAATATATATATGCTTTTTCAAAGCTATGTTTGGTCTTTGTTTGGACAGAAATTTTGATATAATGTTCAAAAAAGAAGGTTGGGTAGTTTGATTTAATGAAATATATAAAGAAAGCAAGTGTTTGTGATGAAAGTAGAAGTTGGAGTTTGTGGTAAGATAGGAATTTGTTATAGCATGTTGTAGGATCATAAAGATCGAGTAAGTTAGAAAGAAGAGGGTTAATAGGTTTGTCTAATATAGTATTTGTAGTTGGGAATGTATTGTCATTATTTGAGTCTTCAGGAGTAGGGTTTTTGGAAGATTTGAATTTGGGTGAAGAAGTGTTTAGAAAAATAGATGAAATAGTAGCTTTTTTGGATATTGTAAAAAATGTATTTTGGGGAGAGGTCTTAGTTGGATTTGATGTATTGGAAGCTAAGACTTTTTAAGTTCCTTCTATAGAGTTGCTCACTATATGCCCGGCTTTTACAGCTATGCAAAAGACCAAAGTCTGCTTTGTACATTGAGTTTGATCATCACTAATTGGTTCTTCCATGTAAATAGGCTTGCCTACCCGCCTAATTACATCATTTTCTTCCAAAAATAGCCCACTTTTAGTAAAGAATATTATTATTTTGGAAGCAGTAGCTGTATTAATGTTATCTATAGAAGAAACTATTAAAAAAGTGAACTATATGTAGTTGAGGAGTTTGTAAAGTTCGAGAAAAGGAAGAGAGAATCATCAAGAAGAGATAAGATATTGATTTTGTAATGTTTGATAATAAATTTTTCTGCTTCAATATAATGTATAAATTCATAGTCTTGTTGAATTTGAGTAAGAGAAAATTTAGATTAGTTTTGAATATTGTAGAAAAAAATAATATGTGCAAGAGTATAAGGGTTAATAGTTGGAGAGATAGTTTTTTTCCAGAGCTTCTTCAAGCTTAAGATTTGAAATATTATCATTTTTTGATACTGCATTAAGATAGGCTTTAAAGTAGGAGTAAAGATAGTATGTAGTTTATTTAGGATTTGTTTCTGTATTGTTAATTTTAGTAAATTTTTGATCTGCTTTGGTAGCTAGTTCATTTAGTGTTTGCATTAGAAAGAGTTTTGTAAAGGTTGCAGGATATTGGTTTTCCAAGATAAAGAATTCTAGGCCAATTGGAGTGGTTTTAGGAGTTTCTTTTTTGGGTAGCACTAGGAAGGTTTTGAAAGATTTGTCAAAAAAGAGAGTAGATAGATTAGAAAGATTATGTTTAGTATCTTGGGGTAGAATTTTGCAGTCTTTGTCTTTGCAAGTGTGAATATAATGGAGAGCTTTTTTGGCAGTTTGAAAGAAGTGAACTTGAAAAGAAAAGAGGTTTGTAATTTCAAAGCTTGAGGATAAATATTTTTTGTATTTCTCAGCAAGTGTTGTTGCGATTTAGTATTTAAGATATGAACTTTGGTTTTGTTAATTTCTGTAAATTGTTTTTTATAAGCTTTGAAGAAGTTTTCAAACTAGAAGTTGAAGTTATTAAGATAAAGCTTGAGTGATGAAATACAAAAAGTATTTGAAAATTTGGTTTTGGGAATATTAAAAATAACTGTAACAGTAAATTGATTGTTGTTATAAATATCAAAAAAAGGTTTTTTTAGATTATCGTATTTGAAGTTGTATTGTAAAGAGAGTCTAAGTAAATGAATATCAAGTTTTTCAATGAATTTTTGGTAGTGAATTGTTCTGTATTTGTTGTGAAGAAAGAGGTATAAACGTGCAAAATTAATTGCAACTTTGCTATAGTCGGCAATAGAATAAGGAGGGATTGAGTAATGTGATTTAAAAATATAAAGATAGTTGAGTTTAGTAAAGAGAAGTTTGGTAAATTTGGTAAGTAAATTTTTTAAAGTTGTAATATAAGCATATTGAGGGATATTAAGTTTAGAAAAAAGTGATTTGTTTAAATTTTGAAGAAATTTAGTAAGGAATTCTGGTTTTTCTAAAGCTATAGATTTGAGTAAAAAATTAAAACTTTGTTTTTAAAAAGGTTTAGAAGAGTGATTTTGGTTAATATTTGGAATTGGTTAATCTAGGGTAAATTTATAAAGGTGATTCTTAGTAAAGTTGAAGAGTTGTTATACAAGTGTGGTATTGAATTTGGTATTTTGTTCTATTTTTTGAGTAATTGAATAATTTGTGAACCAGTCTAGATCTTGAGAAGTATCTCTAGATTTTGGTTTGTTTGTTTGTAAGTGTAGGTTTTGTTTAATTTCTTTGTCTTTATTGGTGAGTTTTTGAAGTAGATTGATTTTGGCATCTTTGGTAAGCTGAGAGAAGTAGTAAAAGTGAAAAAAAGATCATTGTTTCTGTATAAGAAATTTAGTAGAAGAAATAGGTTTAAGTTTGGCATATTGAAGGTTGTGAGTACAATCACGGTAGATTATAAGGCTTTTAAAGAATATAGATTTGAAGTAATTAGATACATGATTTGTATTTATAAAAACACAAGGAATAGTTTTAACTTTGCAAATTCTGTATATATGATAGTGTTGAGAATGAGGATCAATTGCAGTAGGTTTAGGATTTGTATAAAGAGTAGAAAGTGTGATTTGAGAAGTTAATTAAAATTCTTGTTGTTGTTTAGAGAGAAAGGTAATTTAGATAATATTTCTATAATTTTATTGAAATATTTCTTGGAGATAATTGCGTTTGGAGAGATATTATTGCTGTAGAGCTAGTAGATTGTCTAGGTGGTATATTATGAGAAATTTGGTAGTATTTGGATATAAAGTTTGTATAAAATTTGCCACATAGACAAGTATATAAAGCAGGTTGTGTTGGTATTTTAAAGTAGTAATAATGTTTGTTAAGTTTACAATTAGTAGGATTAGTATCTTTGGGTAAGATATGTAAGGTAAGTGGGTCAGATTTTTTTGTTCTGATGCCAAAACAGTCTGGATATTTGTTATAATAATAGTCGAGATCATGAAAATCAGAATCTTGAGTAGTTAAGGTAGGTATTTTAATAGATTAGATAGTAATATTATTAAAGAGGGTGAGAAGAGCTTCAAGAATTAGTAAAATTTGTTTTGTATAATATAACACTATAGGTAAAACTTTGTGGCTAGTGTGGCTATGGCTGGTGTAGCTTTTAGTACAAAAGTAGCTTGTGTAAAGTTGCTAAAAATAGTAAGTAATACTATTTAAATTTGTTTAAATTAAAGAAATATGGATTTGTAATTATTTGTTTTGTATAAATTTAATAAAGATTTAAAAAAAAAATTTTTAAAAGAGATTATTAATTGAATGAACCACTAATTTTAGAGATTTCAAAACATGTTTGGGCTGAGTTTGGTAGAGAAAAAAATGAAAAAAAGGAAAAAAGAGAAAAAAAAAAAAAAGTTATAGAAAAGAGAGTTTTTGACTATAAAACGGTCAGTTTTTGGCCATTTGTAATAAATTTTATATCAAAATAGAGCTGGGAGCAAGCCGGAGGACTTTGTTTTAAGAAATAAGACTAGTTTTCTTAGCAGAATTTGAATAAACTCGAATTGTAGTTATTTGAAAAAAATTATTTAATTTAGTTAAAAAAATTTGTTTAAAGCTATAAAACTTTATAGCTATATGTAAATTGGAGTGTAGAACAATAAAATTTAATAAAAAAAGTATGTTAAGAAGAGCAGTTTTGAAAAAACTTAAGTTTTGTTTTAGCAAAATTTTGGTACAAGTGATCATCAAGAAGAGTAGTAAATCAGATCTCTTATAATTTTTAAAAATATACAATATTACCTATATCAATATATAATAAGAATATTTTAATTTTATTTTTCTTTTTTCTCTAAAACATATAATTTTTATTTGATCTTACCATTTTTTGTAGATCTAATACTTTATATAAATTTTTAATTTTCATAATTAATACCTTAATTTATTTCAGAATCTTACTCTTTTAATATATCTATTTATTTTTTTTATATTTTATTACAGTCAACCCTGGCTATAATCACACTCTTAAGACCATAAAAATATATGATTATAACAAGAATGTGATAATAAAAACAAATTAAAAAAATAATAATAATAATATAGTAATAATAATTTTAAAACAATATTGCTAAAAAATTTATTTATTATTATAAAATTATAATCTGGAAAGTACTAATTACCTATTGCTATGATTGGGAGATATACCATAGCTAGAAATAAGAAATGAAATCAGGTTAGATTAATTGCCTTTATATTTTTTTCCTTTAGACTAAATGAGTGCCTAGAGTAAAAACCTGAAAACAAATCTTTAAGTTTATCACTATAGTGGACTTAGTATTATTATATTATGCTACTGTGCTAAGTCCGCTATAGTGATAAACTTAAAGATTTGTTTCCAGGTTTTTACTCTGCAGCACTCAAATTAGTATGAAAGATCCAGATAACTTATTGTTAGAAGAAGAGCCATCATCACAAACATGACTAGAAAAATAATTAATAAATAAGGTCAACAGCTTTATTACACTGTACTTTTATTTTTAAATGAATGATTTGAAAAATACTATAGTAATTATCTATTACTATTACTAGAAGAAATGTTATAGTTATGACTCGAAGAAATAAAACAGTAATAAGTACAAGGAAATAAGAGATAAAGTTTAGATTAGCTTTTTTGTATTACTCTGAATATAGTAGAATAATCTGAAGGGTATAAATTAAGATATGCAGCCTATCATAATAATAATCATAAGAAATACTATACCTATGACTAGTATTGCTAATATTCATGTTATATGTTTCACTGTTACTTATATCTATACCATCTATTTCACTATCGCTATATCTACATTCACTAGGTTCACTAGATTCACTATGCTCACTAGGTTCAGGACTACAACTACGAATGCATCCACAACCACAACCACATCCACGACCATGACCATGACCATGTCCACGACCATATCCATGATTAGAATCTTCATTATCTGTTACAATATTCTTTTTGTAGGTTTATAGTTATAATTAAAAAGTTCTCATTAAAATTTTTTTTTCAATAAATAATTTTTTTTTTTTTTAAAAAAAAAAATTAGGTTAAATAACTTACACAGTTATCAGTTTGACTTTTTTCTTCATTATTACTGTTCACTATACTATAAGAAGTCATATTATCGATTAGTAATAAGACTCTCTTGTCTTTAACCTGAAATTTATAGTTTAGATCCTTTAATCATTATTCAAAAATGTCTTGTTTCATCCATGCACTTGCATTATTTTTATAGATTACAGATAATGCAGAACAATCCTTAACCTTTTTAAAGCAATGTGGTTTATTAGATTTACCAATGTCAAGAGGGTTGAGTTTTCACTACTGGTAGAATTTGTTGTTAATATTATTGTTAGTCGACTTTTATCCTAAAAATTAATGAGATATATTAGTAGTTATTTATTGGATTAGATATGAGCGCTGCACAGAGAAAACTAGGAAATAAATATTTAAGTTATCATCATAGCTTCCGCTATAGTAATAACTTAAATATTCACTTCCTGGTTTTCTCTTGCTTATATTACCTTTTTTTTTCCAAATACAGAGCCAGATGATAAAGTTTAATTAGATTTCATTCTATAGAATAAACCTGTCTCATCAGCGTTGAATATATTTTCAGGTTGGTACCTTGCAATTAGAGTTCTTAATTCATTTCACATGTCTGGTAATAATTTAATTAGTGCAGTATTGGCTTCTCCATGAATTTTATACACCTTTAAATTATTTCTTTGCTTAAATCTACTTAACCATCCATTAGAAAACTTCATATCTTCAACAGAAATATTCATAACCATTGTATAATAATGAGCTTTTTCGCATAATAAATTTTCTAAAATTAATAAACCAGATGCTATCACTTGATTAACTCAAATATTAAGAGCTTTTTCTAAATTTGGATGCTTAACCCTACTCTTACAAAAAGTATTATTAATAGTCTCATTAACTGTAAAATCTATCTATTTTTCTTTATCAGATAAGATTTTTGATATTGTCAACCTATCTAAATTTAATTGATATTTGGAATTAAACTTATCTTTAATCTCATTTTGTGTTTTATTTAGATTTCTTTGTTTAAACAAACAGATTTTTTTTTTTAGCACATAAGAAATAGCTGTTCTTTTTTGCTTTTTTTTAGCATTAGATTTCATAGTGTAACTTTAATGTTTCAATTTTAGATGATCTACTAACTTTTATCGTTATATGTATAATGATAAGATTAGACATGCATATATGTACTACAAGAGAAACCAGATATGTATTGATTATTTGTTATTACTACTGCACTACCGGTATATCGATATTCGCTACAGTAATAATTTAAATAATCAATTCTTGGTTTTTTCTTTGCAATACTTAATTTTAAAGCTATTTAAAGAATTTAATACTGTAATTAAAAGAAAGTTTAAAATTTAACCATTATTATAAATAGTTAAAGTATTGATTTTTTTTAAAAAATATTAATTTGCCTAGCCACTACCTATATTATTTGTGATTATAATCAGGGAAAATTATATATACTTATTATTATATAGTTCTTAAAAAATCATGTGATAGTGATTATCATATTAATGTGATTATAAATAGAGAAATTAAACTAAAAAAAAATGGGTCTAAAAATTTTTGTGACTTTATTAAGGTTGTGATTATAGCTAGGGTAACTATAGCCAGGATTGACTGTAGTTAATTAAGCAAATAGAGTTTAATAGATACTTATCTATTAAAGTTTATTTACTCTATTAGTTTTTTTTTTTCTTAATAGAAGCAAAATTGCCAACTATGATTATGGACTATTTTTTATATTTTCTATTAGATATTTGGGTTATACTTTTTTAGCTTAGATATGTTTAGATAGCTTGAAGATTAAGCTATCCAAAGCTATTTATAACCTTAAATCATATTATTTCTTTAAATAATTTATTCTTTATTAATTTTAACTATATATTTCCTGATTATTTAAATATTACTATTAAGTAGAAAATTAGATATATATATTATTGTTTTATATCTAATAGTTGGTATTAATAGAGAAATAAGCATTTATAGAAACTAACTACAATATTTAGATTGAAAGTACTTTAACTATTTCATAACAAAAAGAATTATATACAAGAATATTTGGATCTGCTATTAGAAATCATATGCTATCAACTAATTAGAAAACTTGTATAATAATTATAGTAATATCATATGTTGGTGTTTTTAGCATTAAATAATTTATACTAACTTTGTTAGCAATTTCATGAAGAAAATTAGAGTAATTAGATAAATTTAATATATATACAAAATATATATATTATAAAAGTAGAATTAAAGATAGCTTGGATAATTAGAATTACTATAGCTCTAGATTATATTACAAATTCTGATATCAACATGGTTTTATACCAATTAGTATGAGTCTTTTACTAATTGAAAATATAATTTTGTTTATTTTGTATTGATTTGCTAAATTTAAAAATTTAATAACTGTTGTACAATTTATTATTAGCTACTATATATAATATCTGGAGTTTTATTTAAGAAATTGAATAGTGCCTATAAGTATCATATAAGAAACCAAATACTATATTTGAAAAATAAACTATATTAATTTATTTAAGAATTAGTATTGGTATTTGAACTATACCTGATAAAAATTTTATTTAAACTTAAACAAATATACTATATTCTATTATGAATAAGCACACATTATGAATAAGCACTCTCTATAAGTAAAATTTTTGATTATAAATAAGCACCCCATAGGTCAGATCTCTAAAAATTCTGAAATATTAGATCGATCGATTAAATCGATTGATTAATAAAAATTTTTTATTGGCATATACTAACATGTTAAAAAAACTTATATATATATTTTATATATGTATGTATATCTGTACGTTTATAGCTAGTAGTATATTTGCTATACATGTATACACGTATTATAGTATATTTTACATATACACATATATACAGTCAGACCTCCCTAAATGCAAGTCGTCGGGACCAGCTCTAGAGCGTGCATTTAGGGAGGGTCGCAATTAGAGAACACTAATAAAATCATAATGTTACTATTATCATGTGATAAATATGGCTTTAGTAGCCTAGAAATAATGAATTTGATTGGCCGATAATCACGTGGTTGCATTTATGGAGGGGGTTTTTATAAGTGGGCCAGGCAATTAGCGTGCAATTGCAGAATAAAGAACGTGCATTTATCTATAAATCCCATCATGGGCTAGTCTTTTATCATGCATTTAGAGAGCTGTTGCATTTAGGGGGGTTGCATTTGGGGAGGTCTGACTGTATATAGTATTTACTATATTACCTTTATTTCATTTCTTTTTGCTTTAACTAAACTGCTTATACTATATACTAATACGAATTTGCTTTTGCTTATGTATATTACACTATATACTGGTTTGATTTCACTTAATTTTTAAACTAATATTATTCTATACTTTTATAAAGAGGTAATGTAAATTCATACAAGCTATTTACTACATATACTTGATTTCTTATTTATTTATAAAACAAATCACTAAATCTAATATTTATATCTTTTTTTTTGGTTACAATATATCTTTTGTTTCTATCTTCTTTCTTCTAGTACAATTGAACACTTATTATCTCAATTTTATCTTCTCCAATAAAAAAACTTCTTTTGGTATTCATATATATAAGATATACTAGTTCAATACTTTCATCACTTTTTTTTATTCTCATCTAAATCAACTAAATCAATAATATATTCTTCTTCAATTTCTTCCAATTCAACACTTATCTCAGTTTTGTCTTCTCTAATTAAAAAAAAACTTCTTTCAGTATTTATATAAAGTACACTAGTTGTTGCAATACTTTCTTTATTTTTTTTATTCTTATCTAGATTAATAATATATTCTTTTTCAATTTCCTCAGTATTATTTAAAGTAAAGTTCCTATCCATTATCCATTTATCCATTTATCTATTAGATATCCAGATCTGAATTTATTCAGATATTTGTTTTACTATTGATATCTGGATAATTATCCAAATATTTGTCAAATTATCCAGATATCAATAGTAAATAGATATCTGGATAAATTCAGATATGGATAAATAGATAATAGATCTATCCGGATTGGACCTCTAATTTAAAGTATTAGAAAGACTGTATTTCTTAAAAAACTTGATAATAATTTCTGTTGGTATTTCATTCTATACTTCTATAATTCAGTGACACATTATATCATGCTTTGGTTTTTTCATATTTTGTTTCTTAGTATATTTATGTTTTCTAATATCTATTCATATATTCCATTTTTTACAAAGCCGATCCTTAAATGGTTTGTTAATGCTTATATCTAAAGGCTATACAAGTAGGGTGTAAAGTAGGCTGGGTTAAGCCCATAAATTAGCAGGCCGGGCCGGGCTCAGGCCTAGTTTCGGGCTCATATTTTTATAAAGCGGACCGGGCTTAAGTTGGGCCTAAAAAATATTAGGCCGGTCTTGGGCCCTATGAATATACCCAGTTAGGCCCTGTAAAACTCTAATACAGAATTGAGATGTAATATGGATTATGTACGCACATAGTTACAAGTTTTACTTATATAAGAGGTGCGTAACAGATAATAAAGGCCAAAAAAAATTTTAATTATGTATATACATAGCTTCATTAGGTAGTAATACGTACACTCAGTAAAAAATTGTGAAGCCAGGCAAGTAGTTCTGGTATACAAATATAAATAGAAGAACCCAAAAAAAAAAAGAAAAAAAAAAAGAAAAAAAAAATTACCAGTAGGTGAAGCAAAATAAGAAACGATTTATTATAATTAAAAAAGAACAATAGTTGATTTTTTTTTTTTAGGTTGCAAAGTTGTGTAGAGATTGCACGATATATACCAAATCCTGTGAAATCAAAATTCTCTTTAATTCAATACTAAACAAGGCGTATACACACTATCTTATTACCTGTAAGCATTTAGAAATATAAATATTAAAATTTATATTAACCTGGAAGATTTAGATAATGATAGCTCTCTAATGCTTAATCTGAGGGCTTCTGAATCTTGTGGAGCTGTGCAAGCTGGGCATACGGTGATCACTATAGAAGACACTTCCTTTGTGGTTTCATTCCCAACATCATTAACCTCCTATGAACCACAAACAACACCACTTCTATCAAACCTAACTGACCAACCTCTTATAAACTTAAACTATAACAATAAACTATCTCTAGTTTCTGATCCACAACTTGAAACTATAACACAACCAACCGAAAAACTAAGCTTCATAAACTCTCTTACTTGTTATAACAAGTTCCTTCTTTATAATAAACTACTATTACTAGAGCATCCACAGACTATCCATACTTTTTTTCAATATATCAAACATGACTTTCCCTCCTACTACTTATCAGATCTCATTAAAATTTCAATTCTAAACAACAAAGAT
>CAJVPU010001382.1:0-13071 GCA_910591775.1 Dentiscutata heterogama | reverse complement strand
TGGGGCTAGTCTTTTATCATGCATTTAGAGAGGTGTTGCATTTAGGGGGGTTGCATTTAGGGAGGTCTGACTGTATAAACATAGAAAAAAATCAAATTGAGGTTGAATTAGTTTATGAATATCATGCTAAATATACTAATATACATGTAATAAATAAAATAAAAGAATATATTCAAAACAATCTTCAAAATACATCTTAAATTATATAGGAAAATATTGGTACAAGAAGCCCAAATATTACTGAGAAGCAGATATATTATTGGTAGATAAATTTTAGTTAGCATATTTAAAAAAAAAATAAAGATCAAATTCAATCAGCTATTAAAATTATTGAAGAATGTAATAATACTAAAATAATATTAAGTATTGTAGAAAATGAAGTTACCATGATTAGCTTTGAAGCTATAGAGCTAATTAATAAATTAGATATAAATACAGTTAAGATTGGTGTAGATGTGATATATATATAGTATTATTAGTATTGTAGACTAAACTCTAAAAATTAATTGTCTTTTGGAACTTCAACCTTATCTAATCTTAGCCTCTAAAAATCTTGATTTAAAACTTGTTTAACAAACTATCAATCTATCTAGAATTACATGTAGTTTAAGTAGTGAATTTACAACTTATATAAGTTTAATCAGTAAATTTCACAACTTAATATAATATTTAAAATTTTTTTACCAATATTTGAATATTGTCTATCATACCAGAATATTATTTATATTTAATAATTAAATATAAATCTCTATTTTTAGATTTTAGAGACTTCAGATAATTTGTTAAATTCACCATTTTTCAAAATTTAAAACTTGGTGAAATGAATTTCACCAAGTTTCAAAGTTTAATCTGAGCTAACTTTTTGGTTTAGTATGCAATACTAGTTTTAAATAATTAAATTATAAAAATTATTCTTACTAACAATTAATACTATTTTATAACAGATAACACCAATAAAATAAATCTTGAGCTATACTTAATACTTGTCAAGATAGATAGAATAAGTTTTCTATTGGCATATATACTGCTAATCACAGCAACTGCAAATTAACAATAGAACTTGTAAAAACATAATTACACAGTTTTTTAATAAGCTATATAATATAGGAATTAATTTTGTCTTTGTGTTGATTAACAAAGACTCTATACAGATTTCAGCAGCAAAAACAATATAGCCAGATGTACATTGCTTTTGGCACCTAAAATAAGCAATAAAAAAGCAGCTTGGATTAAAAAAAATGCCAAAAATAACATGATATTTTGTAAGTAGAGCAAATACAAAATTTTTATTTATTAATCTTTGCCCTAAAATTATATCACAACAGCATAATATTGGCTCTAATAATAATAATAAGTTAATACAATTGCTAGTTAAAACACCAAATAAAAAAATACTATTCATCTTTTGTCTACTAAAGCATTATAATCATATTATCAATCTCATAACCAAGTATTTTAATCAACATTTTTATATTTCTATAACCAATATGCAGTACTATTCTTCTGATTAAATTTGGGAAGCCACTATTAAAAAGATATATATATGTATTGCAAGAATAATAATCTCAAGTAGACATGATCATATCTGTAGGTAGAGTAGTATAATTTATCTAAATAGCCTAACTAGACACGAAGTGTCAAAAATGAAATTTCAGTATTAAAAACAACAATGATTATGAAATCACACTAGAAACTTATTAAACATAATTATATTTTTAAATTTAATAAACCATATGTCGATTTACTTGTATGGATTCTTATTGAATGTCTTCTTCTACAATATATAATTAAGATACAACAGTTAGAATCAGATTACAAAACAAAAGCTTTAGTATTATGGTGTCCAGCCTTCAAACATGCTTGGAAAACATGTTTGAAAAAAGAATTAGGTAGTAGTTCTTATATTACTAATCCAAACATGTAGACTTGCTCATGTCTAGCTTACTTTTGCAATTATTTTCTTCTCTGCAAATATCTAGTACAATCTATGTGATCATTAAACCCAAACTTTTTTAATAAAGTTAAACATTATAGATCCCCATCTTTTTGAAAATATAATGATCTAATTTTATTAACATGAGGCTTAGAGCCAGTTGAGGATAATAAACTTGAGGAAAAAGATAAGGTTGTGGATGAGGATGAACTTGATATACAAAAAATTAATGAAGAATTTGTAGAGATATTATAAGAGTATAAAGAAAGTAAGAATAATATGAATGATAATATAATTGTTGAAAAATCTAATAAGACATAGGAAGAGATTAATGACTATGTTAAAGAAAAGCTTCAAAAATAGATTAATCTACTAAAAAGTTAAGAGCTATACAAAGATACCCAATTTTTGTTAGTAGTGAAAGATACAATATCTAAAATAGAAAAGATATTAAAAAAGTGTAAATATTAAAAAATAAAAAAAAACATTGCCAAGAATATAGAAAGACTGTAATAAATACACAATATTTTATAAAATTGCATAATTTCCATTATTATATTGAGAAGAGCATATCATTGCTAATAGGTTGTAAACATAACCAAATATAATAATTGAACATTATTAAATTACTTAAATATTATATTATTATTCCAAAGAATTTGTGACTATTATAATTGTATCGATATTATTATGCCTATTTATGTGATAATAAATTATAAGTTTGTAATTAATATAAAATTAAATAATTAAATAATCAAATTAAATTACATTGTAAAAGAAATAAAAATATTTAGAGCATATGATTTTGTCCAATTCTTGACTCAAGTTCATTAATCTTTTAAGATTTATGATTTACTTGAATGCCCATCATATAGAAAATATAAAATGAAAATTAACTTAAGTATTCATTCCAAAATTATACTTCACTTTTCACGCTCACTAATATTAAAAACTACTTAAATAATTACATAACTTTTACAATCATTTAAGACAACTGAGTATGATTTCTCTTGTTGTTAGATAGTAAAAATATTTGTCTTTACATAATTTCTTATATTAGAGTTATTGTTGTAAATTATTGTCGATTTTATTCTTATATATTCTTGTCTTTAAGTTGAAAAAAATCTGATAAAAAACTTAAAGAAATTTCAAATTATAGTCTGCAAAGATGTTACATGAATACAGAAAAATTTCAGATGATCATTACGTGACAGTGAATTTTAATAAATGTTAGTTCGCTAATATCTGAGCAATTTTTGAGAAAC
This sequence comes from Dentiscutata heterogama, assembly GCA_910591775.1. Lineage (NCBI taxonomy): Eukaryota > Fungi > Glomeromycota > Glomeromycetes > Diversisporales > Gigasporaceae > Dentiscutata > Dentiscutata heterogama. The sequence goes on along the minus strand of CAJVPU010001382.1, from coordinate 9,873 downwards.
TATTGGTGCAACATATTATTTTTTATATATCTTTTACTAATTAGCTATGCTATATATTATTATGTCATTATTAGTTAACAATTCGATCAATCAATAATCAAATTAATAAATTTTTGAATTAAATAATTAAAAGCAGGTGTAAAATTTAAATTAAAATTATCAATTTATTAACTTATAAATAAAAAAAATTACAACTCAAAAAATGATTTTTTCACAAATTCTAATTTCTCCATTGTTGTATCGCCTGCCACCAGTGTTGTCACTCAGACTGGACTTGGACCGGACTCAGACTTGGACTCAGACTTGGACAATTAAATTTGCCTGTCAGACAAATATCAAATTATCAGACCAATTATATTTAATCAATTTGTCACATGTATATATTTTGTACGTGAGAACAGAATCGTAGTGGGTTTAGAATTCACTTAAGTTGATTCTGAATACATATAGGTTGTAATAGAATTCCAAATTCTAATTCAACTTAAACAAAAATAAATAAATTCTAAATCAATTCATCGAATTAAGTTATTTTAGAATTTAAGTTATTTTAAGATAAAGTTTATGAAGAGCAGTTATCATATTAAAAATTGGATATAAAGGATGAGACGAAAACTAAATTATTGTCTTAAAGTCTATATAATGTTTTTGCATTTGGAATTTTTAAAATAGCATCTACATAATACTTCATATATCTTGTCGACAGGAAACACAAGTAAGTTTGAATCAACTTTGATAAGTTGAATTCTAGAGTCTGTTAATGTTCCAAAATCATGTATAGCAAATATTTTATTTTTGCCTAATAATGATTCTTTGCATTGTATTTGCTAGAATCACATGTAATAAGGTTTTATATTGTCTATTAACTGACTTGCCGTCAAGATATTTGAAAAGTAAGTCGTCAAATGCATTATGAGATAAGAACAGATAGTCTGTTATTTTTGGGTTAAAATAATCGTAAAGAATAAATAAGCAAAATAATAATAATAATAAAAAAAAAAAATATATATATATATATATATATATATATATATTTAAATATTTAATAATTAATAATTTATTATAATACATAATTCATTTTAACTATTACTACTTTACAATATTGTATTTAGAATCAACTTAAGTTTCTTTTAAATTTCATATAGAGCGCTGCATACAGTCGTAATTAATTGTCCCATTGTAGCTACGCCACTAATCAATTAATTGAGTTCAGAAAAATTGCAATTAATTGTATGGGTAAAAATATCCAATTTTTATAGTTTTTATTATGAATAAAAAAATTTTGGACCAATTATATGCAAGATTTGGTGTGACTATTATTAAAAAAGATATTTTAATCAATTCTTTGAGTTACTTATAAGTTACTTATTAGTTTTATATAGTTTACTTATAATTATTTTAAATAATCACAATGTTCTGACTATAAATTTTCACTCATATATTGCCACCACAATCAATTATTTGACAGGCCTGAATTTTGTGAATTAATCTAAAAACTAATTAAATCAATCGAGAACTTTCAAAAATCTTGCATAATTAAATAAAGTATCAGAAGAATCTATAATTATTCCACATTCTTTTAAAACTGATTTTTTTTTTCATTAATAAATAGAAAGTCATTGTGATTAAGAGACAAAAGTATATAGATATATACTATTTTATATTTAAATAAAATAGGCAAAACTTTTTGACAAGATAAAAAATATTTGTTATAGTGCCTATTTTACAACCAGCTTTGTAAAACCAAATACATCTGCATGCAATTTATGACTTGTAAATAAAATATATAAATTATTAAAATCATAAAATTGAACAAGTATAATTATGGCAATTCTAATTTATTAAAAAGTGTAATCAAATCCCATTTAGCATTAGAGTTGACTGCTAGATGAACAGCAGCATTAACTGATAAAATTTTTTTATCCTCATTTTCTGTATCCATCACTTCCTCAGTCTTATCTGCTGATATTTCTACCCATACATCTAAAAATTGGCTAAATTTAGTCTCCAAGGAACTTGAGTTTACTATTTTTTCTTTGTCCAAGTCTTCAATGGGGGCAAAATCGTCACTTGCATTCTCAGGTTCTTCAGGTTCTCCGGATTTAGGTTCTTTAAGTTTTTCAGATTTAGTTTCAATTATTGTTTCATTTTCAGATTCAAATTCATGTTCAATTTCACAAGGTTTATTATCTTCATTAGTTTGATTCTGCATATTTACTTCATGAAAAGTTGGAGGAGGTAATTCAGTGAAATCTGACTTTTGATGATGACTTCATGTTATCTCTGCTCTCAATTTAGACATATCAAGAGCTTTTGATAACTAAAAAAAAAAAAAATATATATATATATAATAATAATGTGATGTAAGAAAAAAAAAAAATTGATTATTAATTAATAAAATAAAAATCTGGTGATCAGTATAAAAAATTAACTACAAAGTATTGTGATTATCAGAAAAATAAAAAAAAAACAAATTACTGCTAATCGATTTCTTTGATTTGTTTGCAAGAATCTTATACAGCTCCAAAGATGTTCGACGGCAGCTGCATTGACACATATTCTATATAGTCTGCAAGCCACTATTCCTAATTTCTTTGTTAAAGGTGCAACAAACTTCCAATATTTCTAAATATCATTAAAATGGTTATATGTTTTATCATCGAATAGATAAATTTTCATTGAAAAATCATTAAATTTGCACAGAATACAGGTGGGTTCTTTTCCAGACCAGGCTTTATAATAATAAATTAAATATTTGCCTAGTCATGTATAATTTATTATTGATTTATCCTTAAAATAAATGATTCGATACTTTGGATACAACATGCATGATAAAATTAAAAGCAGTTGTTCCCAGCTTTCCCACCTTTTACTTAATCGTGTTAAAATTTTTTCAGCAAGTTGTTGATTCTCATAATTATCTCAAAATTGAACCAAATATGCAAAACCATGCATTATATAGATTAATCTTGCATTATCATGCTATAAAATATTTAATATTTTACAATATGAGTACAAAATATCTGCAATTGTCATTAAGTTTGTTCAAAAAGAACTAGCTTAATAATTTCAAAGATATCTTGACTTATAGTTAGATTTTCTCTTATTCGCTGCCGAGTTTGGACCAGTGGTGGTTGGTGGTTTATCACAAGAATCTAAAAATGTATAAGAGGAATTTAACTTTAATAATATTTAAAAAAAAAAACTTTAAATACTAAAAATAATTTTTTTTTAAAAAAAAAATTTTAAAATTATTATAAAGGCCAAGTAATATATTTTGACACCTTCAACACCTGTTGACTTTGTAAAAGACTGATTGCTACTGAATAGTAACTATTCTATCGAGTTTTCCCTAGCACTGCTATCCCATAATATTTATTGTAAGTTAATTTTTGTTGATCTCGCAGCTTTGCAATAAAATATTTGTTGTTTGCATTATTAAATATGTAGCTAATCGAATTGCCCAGTCTATTGTTGTTTTTAATTCAGTAGATTCTTTAAAAACTTCACCAATGCATAAATTTATCTGGTGAGCAAAGCAAAGTAAAAATACCATACTTCTTTCAGAAAGTCTTAATCTCCGTCTAATATTAAATTCAAAATAAAAAAAATTAGTTTTTGCTTGGCAGCATTCATATTTCGAATAATATACAAAATAGTAGATTGAATAATTCTAGTATAGTTGATAACAATTAAGATAACATCAAGCATTAGCAAAATATGGATTAATAAAATAATAAGTGTCTTTATACAATTTGTATAACTCAATAAAAACTCAAAAAAATCGATTCGCATCTATATTTATCACAAACCCACTTAATTAAATTATTATTTATTTTTAACTTAAAATATAATGTAAAAAATAATATTTAATGATCAAATTTATTTAAAAATAATAACTATTACTTGCATTAACTTGATCATTTAATCAATTTATTCTCTGATTTGCTAAGCTTGAGAACATCTATTATAAAATCATACCTTGCTGCTATATATAGTGCAGCACTATCCGTGACAACTGCTAAAACCTTTACTTCCATATTTTTTAACTCATCTATCATTGCTTTGGTTTTTTCAATTACTTCAATATATGTTTCTCTTTCCAGGCTAATATCGATTGCTTTCCATACGTGTGGTTTGCCTCCAGAAGTAGTAACCATTATACCTAATAAATACTCATTTTTTACATTTGTCTACCTATCAAATGACAATGTAATGCCAATTTTATCTTGACTAAGTTCATTAAGCATTGTTTTATTTTGTTTAGAAACAGCTGCATTTAAAATTTGTTTATCAAGAATTCTATGGTCTGGAAGCTTGATTTGGGGATTTAAAAATTGAAACAATTCTTTTGCTTCAGGGTTGTTAACCCAGCTGAGAGCCTACCCACAAGATACCGTTAATCTCAGCAAAAGAATTTTGAATGTTTCTCTATCCTGTTTTGACAATAGTCAAACTGCATAATCATCAAGAGGTCTATAAGAAGAAGATTGTACAATTTTATATAAAGGTTTTGAAGAATTGGATGCTGTATCATATGACAAATTAGGTGAAGCTATGAAAAAATTTTATATATTACTTTTATACTGTAGCATAAAGTGAATAAAAAATAATATAAAATTTTATTTACCAGGCTATTTTTGTTTTGAAATCTCTTCATTATTAGAAAGTGCAAAAATTTCTGCTCGTTCTTCTGCTATTGTTTTTCTTACAAAATGTATACAATTTTTTAGATGATGAACTATTCTATCTGTCTTGTTAGGAAAATTTCCTTTTTTACTATCTTTCTCACCCAATGCCTCAACATATACTTTGCAATATACCTTAATATTACTTTTATCAGATTTCTTATTAGTTTTAATAATGTGTTAGGTTAACAATATTGATAATGGCATAGTTGAAATTTGACGTGTTGGCTCTTAAAGTAGAAATAATGAGACTTTGTGTTATATAAAATATGAGAAGAAAAGTTAATATTTCTTTTTGAACTTTAAGCATTTTTTATAAATTCTGGTATTCTAATAACTAATTTAATATATTCTGTTAAAGTTATTTATATCTTTACAATGAATAATGCCTTATTCTTTTCACATATTCATAACAATGGCCAAGCCAAAATATTCTATCTGGATTATTCATATCTAACTCTTAATATGCATATTTCTCTTCAAGCTTTAAACATCTTCTAAATTTAGGTATTCTAACAATAACAAACTTGATATATTTTATTAAAGTCATTTATGTCTACAGTTTTTTTACATTGAATGAATGCCTTATTCACATTCTTTTTAACATCAATTTCATATTCGTAACAATAGTAACGCCAGAATATTCCATCTGGATTATTCATGTATAACTCTTTTAATATTGCATATCCCTTTTCAACTTTAGATATCTTATAAATTCGGGTATACTAACAATAACCAGATACATTTATTAAAGTTATTCATATCTACAATTTTTTTTTTTTTTACAATAAATGAATGCCTTATTCTCATTCTTTTCAATACCAATCCCATATTCGTAATAATAACCATGCCAGAATATTCCATCTAGATTATTTATATCTAACTCTTTTAATATTGCATATCCCTCTTCAACTTTAAATATCTTATAAATTCGGGTATACTAACAATAACCAGATATATTCATTAAAGTCATTCATGTTTACAAATTTTTTTTTTTTTTACAATGAATAAATACCTTATTCTCATTCTTTTCAATATTAATCCTATATTCGTAACAATAACCATGCCAGAATATTCCATCTGGATTATTTATGTCTAGCTTCTTTAATATTACATATTTCTCTTAAAACTTGATAAGTCCGGGTATTCTAACAATAACCATCTTGATATATTTCATTAAAGTTATATTTCTACAGATTTTTTACAATGAATGAATGCCTTGTATTCATTCTTTTTATCACTAATCCCATATTCATAACAAAAACCAAGTCAAACATTCCATCTGGGCTATTTATATCTAACTCGCATACATAATAACTACATATATTTATTTCATCACTTCTCAAAGTCTCATACTAATCTGACATTATGTAGGATTATCCACCTAACACATAACCACAGGCAACTTCAAGTTGCATGGCTACAGAATTTATAGCAACATATGAAATATAGCGCACTAAGAAGTATCCTTATTTATATATATACATATAAAAGTGTCAATTATTATCTTGTAGACAAGCAGACTTGTATAGTATTGTTCATTCATTGTGCATAGAAATAAATTAGGTAATTGGCTAAAGTTTAGTATTGATAGAGTAATCAATTATGTGTGTTCTTTTATTTATTGTTTTTTTTTTTTATAATTTGGGTAATTTGGTTACTGCCAAAAAAAATTATGCTGCTCTTTGTATTATATAGAAACTTTTTACAGCAAATAGAACCAAAATTAATGTGAATATTTCTACATATCTTCTAATTGCTTAAATTATTGTTTTTTATATGTTATGTATCTATTTTATTATTAAGAATTTGGTGTTGTCGAATATAGCTATTATTGTAACCAAAATATGTTGTTGCATTATAGCTGTTCTTATAAATTTTGGACATTTAGTAAAAGATTGACCAAATGATTGTTTGGCCGATTGGATAAATTTTTGAGCGATTAAGTAATAATGTGTTATATCTTGCTAATAACTGTGATAATGTAGAGCTTCAGATAAGTTAAATGTTATATAAGATTCAGTTACTCAAACAAGTTAGATATTTTAGATTTAATAGTAGTTATTTCAGATAAGCTAAGCATTTTTAAAATATTTACAAGCTAAAGATTTAGATCAACCATTCCAATATTTTCATCTGATTCATACTGGTTTATATTTTAATAATTCATTATAATTTATATTATAAATATATTTTTACTGTGATTTGTTGATTATAATTTTCAATGCCGTTGATTGTTTGGAAATTGTAGTATTTGAGCATTATCTCAATCACTTGCCAATTACATTGAGGTAGGTGTTTGAAAATTCATAATGCAAAACTAGAATATTAGACAATGTCCGAGTCCGAGTATGTCTGAGTCCAAAATATTTTACTCAGACATTGTCTGAGTGACAATCCAGTTATTCGAACATAACTCAGACTCAGACATCAGACAATGTCTGAAAATGTCTGTATCTGAAGTATATAGCTCGGACATCTAAAATGTACAACACTGCCTGCCACTATTTCGATATTATCTATATTATCCTCAACTATATTTTCTCTTTCCTTATAAATAAACTCATTATCGCCTAATTTTTTTACCAAACTTACCTTTAGTGCTTCAACATTTTTTTTAATTTTATCCTTAAAATAATTCAAACATATCAAGCATTTAAATTGACATACCTCTAAGCATTGATTATAGTAACCATACCTATATGCAAGAACTTTACTACAATCCAAATAATCAACGCAATTACAATTCAAGTAATCATATAAAGTGGTTGTAAAGGGTTTCTTAGAGGTAATAAAACCTCTTAGAAAGTGATGATCTGTTATTTCGTAGCCTAAAGAATACAACTTATACATGTTAATATTGTTAGATGAATCAATAATCGAAGAATACTGATAGTGGACTTGATATATCTTCTTAAATAAGTCTAAAAGTAATACAGCACATTTTCGAAAAAGTATGTGCAATTGCTTGGGCTTATAAGAATATTTGACAGAATCAACAAAATATTTTCAAAAAGCATTATTTTCGTGGTGCTGAAAAATAAAACAAGCCTCTTTCTGAAATTGCTCTGCTTCAGAAAACTTCGCCGTATATTATCGAATAATACTGTGAACAAGCTCTATGGGACAATCGCTTAAAAAGACAAGTCAATTAGTAATCATATCCATCAATGGGTAATTAGTATCTATCCAAAAAAAAATATCTGAAAAAAATATTAAAGATGCATATTTGTAATTTTTTCGATCAAATCAAAGAAAAAGATCATTCTAGCAGTGCATACAAGCCTCTTTGTAAGCCAGCTAGTTATCTTTATGATGATGTACTGCATAGATGTCAAGAACTAAAGGGATTAAATTACTCAAAAGATCTGTTAAATATAAAAATTCTATATTTTTACAAGCATTTTCAAATTTTAAATAAACAAAATCAACTATTTCAAGCCAGGCCATGCATATAATATAAAGAATCAAATCAATTCATCATGGTCATGGTGTCTTACCAAGAATATTTTTTTCTTCAAAAATACCTTTGTAAATATTATTGAACAAAAGTAAATATTTGTCAAAAACAAGTTTATAACTATTTAATGAAATATGAAGGAGCTCTAGCATAGGCAAAAATGCTGTAATGAAGTGAGGAATAACTTTGTTGTTGAGAAGAATCCGGTATGCAATAGCTTTGCAGATAAAGAACTGCCCAGGCCAATTCGCAATGATCAGTATTATGTGATTAGAAAAATACTCTTTTATCAGTTCTTAATCATATACAATTTGAAGAGCTTTCATATAATTTTCAACACTCTTCAAGTTACTTTTGACAAAATCAAAAAGGATAGCATTTTGTATATGTCTATTGCTTTTTTTTTCTGCCAACTTGTCATTATAACTATGCAATATTAGTTTTTCTATAAGATCATTATTAAAACCTTTACCTTTTACACAATCATAATAAGAAATTCCAAGATTGGCTATAAATCGTTCATCAAGATGCTTTATAATTAGCTCATTGTCTAGTGTTACAAATTGGACCAAAAAATGCAATCGATTAGTTGGTCAAAAATTTTTTAAAAAATTGATTAAAAATTGATTATAATTGACTAATCAATTAATCAATTAGTCAATTAATCGATTAATTGACCAAACGACTAGTTGGTATATCAAAATGGCTTGGTTATAATTGCATAGACATTAATTACAAGATCAATGTATGATACTATATAAAACAACAAGTCAATTGGTTAATTAATCGATTAATTAACTAGTCGATTAGCTAGTTAATTGATTAATCATTGACAATCGATTAGTTGTCTAATAAAATTATCAATTGATTAGTTGCCAATTCGATTAATTAATCGATTAATCAATTTTTAATTTGGAACACTATCATTGTCAACAATTTTTAGATTGAGTGTCCTGTTATGTGATATAGCTAGTATAGGGCACGAATTCGTTATAATTGTTGCCATATGTGCTGCCCAAAACATATTAGTAGTGTCAGGTTGTTGCCGTGGAGTGTAAATATTATGATAATTGTCAATATTCAATATGAAAGAATTTTCAGAACAATTCTTAAGAGTCTTCTCTACATATTCTTTATGGGTCTCTGAAATTTTTTTCTTTTTACAATCTACTGCTCTTGCAGTTGTAGTTATACTAATATTAGCTAATGTATTTAGACTCTCGTTGTTTGTACCTACAAAATCTAAATAATATGCTAAATCAAATTTAAATGAATTAATTTTTGAATTATTTAATAATGCAAGAAGATAATATAAAAAAACTATTAATCTTTTCATATGCCCTATTGTTTGCTTGCAATATTTAAATGGCCGAGCTAATAAATAAAGTTGATTGAAGAAGTTCTTCAAGCTTGGGTTGATTTGTGGAAGTAATTCTCGCATTTTATCAAACAAATATATAAGATCTTCTTTTCACATATGTTCTCTCATATAAAAAATTCATGCCATAGATCTAACAACTTCAACAAGATTAATTATACTTATCTTCTTTTTGTCTATAGCCTCTATATCCTTTCTTATTGTAGTTTCTATATTTCTTAACTCTACACCTTCTTTAATTTTATTTTCTATTTCATTTCTTATCATGTCTTCAACATTTTTTTCAACTTCTTCAACTTCAGCTGAAACTTTTACCCATTTGTCTTTTCTCAATTGATTTTCTACAAAAT
>CAJVPU010001381.1:0-13078 GCA_910591775.1 Dentiscutata heterogama | reverse complement strand
CTAACGCATCTTGGACGATACCCTCACTCTGCGTATCAAGAGCACTAGTAGCTTCGTCGAGTAACAAAATTTTTGGATCTTTAATAATAGCACGGGCAATTGCGATACGTTGCTTTTGACCACCAGACAATAAAATTCCACGTTCACCAACCATGGTTTCATATTTATCAGGAAAATTCATAATAAAATCGTGAGCATTAGCCATCTTACAAGCATTTTCAATCCTTTCAAGTTTTTCATTATCGGATAAATTTTCATAAATAGAACCAACCAATCCGTGAGATACATTTTCAGCAATAGTAGCTTTAAAAAGTACAGGTTCTTGACTTACAAGACTTATTTGTCTTCTAAGCCAAGTTAAATTAAGAGATTTGATATCACATCCGTCAAGAAATACACCACCAGAAAGAGGATCATAGAAACGAAGTATGAGAGACACAATCGTACTTTTACCAGATCCTGAAGAACCAACAAGAGCAACGGTCGAACCAGGTTCAACATCCAATGATACATTATTCAAAGCTTTAACATCAGGGCGTGTCGGATAAATGAAATTTATATCTTTAAGTTGAATATGACCAACAACGTCTTTGGGCTTATCGCCTATAGCAGAAGCGACATCAATTGACGGAATACGATCAATAGTTTCAAATATTTTTGAACCTGCGCCAGCAGCAAGGCTAAGAGCCTGAATGTTGGAAAAAATATAATTAAGACAGGCAGCTCCATTTAAAATCTCAAATAATACATTAGCAACCTTTTTTTTTTTAAAAAAAAAAAAAAAGAAAAGAAAATTAATAAGCAACTAGCAGTAACTTTAAATTAATAGCGAAGAAAAAAAAAACATATACTTGTCCGGAAGATAATTCATGATTAAGAATCAGTGTAGAACCAAACCAGAAGGCTAAAGAATGAGATGCATAGGCGACAAAGTGTAGAAAGCCAAGAGCAAAACCAAGCACCAAAAATTTTTTATACCTCTCTTTTTTTGCATCACTTAGGTAAGCATCATAAAGTTTAGAGTGTTTCTTTTGAGCACCAAAAGCCACCGTAGTTCTGATGGTTGAAATAGCTTCTTCGGCTATTTTTCCAGCAAGAGAATAAAAACTTGAACTTCTTTGTGTAAAAATTGCGTCATATTTACTCATTAATCCACCAACAGCAATAATAATAAAGATAATGTAGCTTATCACGAGTGCAATTTTCCAACTTATAGTAAACGCGATAATGAATGATGTGATGAATTGTATAATATACTAATAAAGAAGTAAAAGATAAAAAATGATAATAAAGAAAAATAAATAAATAAAATTAATAAATAAAAATAAAAATACAATTTTATATATACATAACCTTACTTCAAAAGCGATAGGAACTTTTTGACTGATGCCATCTTGTATTAAATGTATATCAGAAGTAATTCGAGTAGTAAATTCACCTGATCCATATTTGTCAAAATAAGCTATGTTTTGTCTAAGAACTGCGTGAAGATATCGTTCACGGATTTGCCTTGCGTTTCTGAAAGTAACAACGATCAGGTAAACGAAATTAGTATCATTTTTAAATGATTGAACAAATTTGAAGATTATATATAAAAAAAAAATATAATAAAAAATAAATAAATCACTTTTCACCAGTATATGCCCAAGTAGCTACAGATATATACGTAGTAACCAAAGTGGCAATGGCGAAGCATACAAGAATTACTGAAAGACGATTTATTTCTTCATTAAAATAACTAATGCTTATAGTGTGATTTTGAAAACGGGTATAATTATCGGCCATTATTCCGGAAAAGGTTATCACTACAGGCTGCCGATTTACGTATGTTGAGAATTTTTGAAATATAAAATGTGAAATAGAGAAGTACGATGCACATACCATGATGGTTCCCGTGCCCGCTGAAAACACTAATCCAATAAACATAATTATCCGGTCAAGTATTGTAGCAAATCTATATAAAGTTATATATGATACTTTTCCTTCAGGAACGTCAATCTGATCCTTTAAAATTTGTTCTTCCGTTGGATCAAGCTTTATGCCAGAAGATTCTTCAATTGGTATCGCTGTATTAATTTCAGTCATCTTTGATATTTATGTTAAGAATATTTTTTTAAATTATATTCTTTTTAAAGTAGCTAAAAAAAGTTACTTCAGTTGAGATTCGAGGAAATTTATATTATATTAAGAATTTTTTTTTTTTTTATTAAGTTATATTATTTCGAAATTTTTCAAAATGGCTAAAAAAAGGTTATTTTAAATTGAGATTCGAGGAAATTTATAACTTTATGTCATGCATGGTAGCTATTTTAGAATTCTGGCAACCACTTAAGGAAGATACATTTATATTGGTTTTTATAACTCATATTAAATTAAATCTTGAAAATAATGATTCGAATTAAGTCGATCAAAAATCGACTATATTACCTGTGAAAGAATTACAAATAAATTAAAAGAGACTTGAAAAGGACTTTTTAGTATTTAATGTACTATACATAATGTATTGGGGTGTCAATCATCGGTCTAATTGCAAACGGTCAGTTCATAGTGATAATCATTATAGTGTACTGCAGATCAACGATAGTTTAATAATAGAAACATAGAAAGTTCAAGCTGCAATAACTTTTGAACCATCAAACCCACACAATTAAAATTATATTTGTCGGGTTTGTCATAATGTGCTCTTTAACGTGACAACGCTCTTTTTTTTTTATTTTTTATTGTCTGGAGTGTAGCGAGAGGATTAATATAATACAAAATACTCGTTTTTGATTTATTATTAATAAAAATATCAAAAACGAAGCTATTGCACATTGTGTCACAATATGCGCAGAAAAATTCTAAGTTACGTATTTGATTTTTTTATTAATACTGTAATAACTAGGTAGTTGCGCGACGTCATCGCGCAAAACCAGGAACGGAAACATTTAGATCTGACACAGTAAGTTTGTAAATGCTTTGATTTAATCATGTAGCGTAAGTTAATTAAAAACAATGAATTAAAGTATAATTTTCAATACAAACTAACTTATATTAATAATATATGTAGCAACCAGAGTAGTAAGTTTTGTAACAGAATAGTTCACAGTAAATCATGATAGTAATCACAACAATTTCAATGCAAACTATTTTATATTTAATTGTCACCGAATAGTAAGTCATATAATAGATTTTTATATTGTAGTAACTTGCAATGGAAATGCAATAATTCCTATGCAAATTATTTTGTTTTAACTATATATTATAGTCACTGGAATAGTGAGTAAGTACTTTTGTTTCAAACAAAAATATTTTTAAACTATGCAATATATTTAACCATATTCTGTAAGTATGAAAATCGTTATTGTTTTGAGTTTTGATTAATTTATGCTATAGCAGCTACAGGGCTCAACTACAACATGAGGTCTTTGCACTGCTTAGTTGCAGTGTTTAATTACCAAAATGAGGTTCTTGCGCTGCCTGTGGCAGCTATAAAGTCTAATCGCAATATGAGGTTCTTGTATTGCTATTGCAGCTATGGAGCTTAATCACATGAGATTCATTGTAGTTGTATTGCTATTGTCTAATTACAATGTGAGATCTTTGAACTATTATTGTAGTTGCGGAGCCTAAACATCAAACATGAGTACTTTGCACTGCCTGCGGCAGGCATAAAGCCTAATCACATTATGAGGTCCTTCCTAATATAAATGTCTCAAACTCAAGTGCTCATAAAAATAAAAACAGAAAAGATTATGGTATGTATAAATGGTACGAACACACTAAGCCATTAAATTTTTGTCACCTTTCAGTCATATGGTAGCGTTTTAAATGGTTTCCTTGATTAGGGTTGGATCGGTCCCAAAAAAGACCGGTCTGGACCGGTCTTTGGACCGGAACTGAAGGTTTTTCAGTTCCCGATCTTAGACCGGTTTAAACCAGTCCAGATCGATTAATTAATAGCGGGAATTGAAAAATGCAAACTACACAAAAATGATTTAATAATTGGCGAATAACCAACAAAAACATGACAAACTAATTATTTATTTAATCATTAATGTATATATTACCTTATTTAATAATGAGCGAGTGTATTAATTTATTAATAATTAGCGAAGTATTAATTATGTAATAATTAGCGAAGATATTATTAATTCATATAATTAATATATTAATTTATTTAATATTTAACGAAGACAGTGAACATATTATTTATGGAGAAGATAATAATTTGTATAATAATTGGAGAAGAAATTTATTTATTTAATTTATGCAATAATTAGTGAATAGATTATTAATTTATGTAATAATTAGCTAAGATATTAATTTATTCAATAATTAACAAAGATTATTAATTTATGTAATAGTTTGCAAAGATATTAATTTATTGTAATAATTAGTAAAAATATTATTTATGTAATAATTGCACATAAAATAATCTTATAAATTGAAAGAATTCTTTTTATTAAATATATTAATCATTTTAAAAATTAAGTAATTTTGTGCTCTTTATGTTGAATAAACATTCTTCTTTTCAATTCTCAATAATAAAATTATCATAATGAATATTCAGTGTTTATTATTATCTGATGATCCACAAAGCAACAAAGATTATAACTATACTGATTTTGATGATCTACAAAATAACAGTGATGTTAGTATCGAAGATTCAATTTCAGATATATAAACACTTTCTAATAAATCCTCATTGGCAAAAATTTTAAATCACCTGTATAGCCATATTTTAATACTGAACCACCAAATATCTTAGCCAACTTGTTTGCAAATGATGTAAAGATGCTTTTGAACCTTTATTAGCAACCTCAACATTATGACAACACTTTGGCTTCACATAATATAATTGTATTTAAATTAAAAAAGCACTAAAAATAATTATTTAATTAATCCTCATGCAAAAATTGAACAGCATAAAAGAGATACATGTGTTTTAAAATGGGTTGTATATGATATGTAGGCATTTAGTGTTGTTGAGAATAAGAAGTGACAAGAAATGATAACAAAATTTGATCTAAAATATCAATTTCATAATAAACATACCTTAAAAGATAATATTGTAAAATTATATAAAGAAAAAAGAAAATATCAAATTAGTATTAAATAATATTTCAGGAAAATTATTATTTACATTAGATATTTAGACAGCAGCAAATAAAATAACATTCCTTAGTCTTACTATTCACTATATTAATACTTCTTGGCAATTAAATAATTTTCTTTTTGACATAATTTTTATAGATATATGGCATACTGAATGCAATATTTCAAACAATATTTAAAAAGTTTTTTATGAGTTAAACCTTACAGAAAAAACTTTAGCATTAACAACTAATAACACTTTATCAATAATAATATATAGCAAGGCAATAACTAAAAAAGCTTAAAAAAGAATTTAAAAATTTTCTTTTGCATATTATTGATGCATTATACATAGAGATGTACCATGTGCATTATGTGTGTTACATTATGCAATATATAATATTATATAATATAATATAGATAGTTTAAAAATTAAAAATATATATTGAAATTATTATATAAATTTAACTCAATAAAATTTTTATTTTTTTATTATTTTTTTTTTATTGGTTCTTTGACAGCCTCACTGAAACTTAGATACAAAATGTTTTACTGCTACTGTCTACCTAAATAGAACTAAGCTAGTAAACTACCTTTTGAAATTGCAGGTCTGACATCACCTGGCTACACTCAATGCACCCAGATGCAACCTGTCACACTAACTTTTATATCATTATGAGATCTTCTCAGCCTGTCGAGACCTAATTTCTTTAATCTTTCTTTTCTTACTGAGAGTATAAGAAAGTAAAAGTTCTGTATTATCAATACAGATTTAATATTAAAAAACAAAAAAGAAAACTAAAAACTAAAAAAAAACATATAACGAGGAGGGAATCAAAAAGAAAAATAAATAGGAGAACAGGAGAATATAAAAAAGAAAAACAAAAAGAAAAGCCTTAACAAGCTGACCAAACTATCTATCAAGAAATAGTTTATGGTCAAATAGTAAAAATTATATAACTACTGCAACTATAGTATATCTTGATTGTAAAGTTTTACTTTATCTACACTTTTTTTCTGATGTACAACCAAATCTAGGTACTAATTAAATGGAGAATCCTGATCTTCTGTAGATAGCACTGTGTTTATTTTTATGATCACTCCAAACATGTGGTTGCAATCCATCTGGTTATCCAGATTTAAAAGGAATAAACGATGCTGATCTTTTGACAGGAGTAAGTGGGTGATAGTAAAAAATATCAACCTGGTACTTTTCTTTAAAGAGAGTATATGTTTCTTCAAAAGTAGTAATATGAGTAGGTTTGAGCACACTGCTGCTCTTTTTTTCAGTAAGTAATAAACTCTAAACTTGTTAGCAAGTAGTATATGAGAATGACTTCTAAATAACAAGTACTATCCCCACGGTGAGTAATAAGCTCTAAACCTGTTAGCAGATAGCATATAAGAACTATCTCTAAATAATAGGCACAAGTTTATGGTTTTTGTCAGTCTTATATCCTTCTTCTCTGACATAGTTTTACTATTTTTGTTAAAAGTTCAGTTTTGAAAAGTTGGTCTGAGGGATTGTCAGAAAGAGTTGTATTTTACTCTTTCATAAAATTTTTATTATTTAATATTTCAATTTTAATATAATAAGTAATTTTATACTATGCATAAAAAGAAGTTCATATAATTATGTAGTTTCAAGAGTAAAATTTACTTTTGATATCTTATTTTATTTATTATATTAACATATAACAATTATAAATATTAATCATTATTTGTAAGCTTAATGTTTAAATAAAAAATTAAACAAGTTATTATTAACAGGTACTTAAGTAAAGAATAAACTAGTTTAAGTTTCAAATGATTAAATCCTAACTATTTAACATCTTTAGATATATATATAACTACATATTAAAGCTAATCTTAATAAAAATTAAATAGTAATATCAAAATAATTATATATATATAAATACAAGATTACATAATGTATCGTATGACATAATATTGCATTATGTAATAGAGGCAAAAAAGCCTGCATTTGAATATCTCTAATTATACATGTTCTTAACTTGGTTATAGTTCAAAAAATTGAGCTAATTGATAATTCTATTAAAAAAATTAGATTTTTGATAAATTGTATTAAAAATTCATAGCCTATTAATAAAGCTTTAAAAGTATTATATGGGATTAAAAAATAAAATATTTAACATTTGAAATAAATATTTAAGCAAGATGGAATTTGTCATTTTATATGCTAGAAAAATGGAAAAAGATAAAAATAGCTTTAAAATTACTTGTAGCTAATAACTAATTAGTTTGTAAATAATAATTATTAATGATACAATAGTTTTTTTAAACCATTTGAATGTGCTATACATTTTCTTTCTGTATCTAAATATCCAACTCATGGTAATGTTTAGTTTGTTTTTTTTTTGCAGTTCAAAAACATCTTACTCAATATATAAATAATAATGAACTCTCACAATATATAATAGCAGATTTAATTTAGTAAAAATTGGATGTTTATTGGCCTATTTTAGATGAAATATCCCAAATATCTTCATTATTTGATTCAAGAGTTAAATCATCTACTCTTGAAGACAAATTGGAAACAATTAGAGTAAAAAATAAAATATATACTATAACAGAATATTTTTTAACAACACTACAATTAACAACAAAAGTTTTAGTTAATAATGATATTACAAGTACAAGAAATTATTTCAACAAATAAAAAATCCCAATAATAATAATTTCTTTGCTTATTCTGAACAATTGCTAATGAACCATTATAGTATTAAAAAAGAATTAAAAAAATATTTGATAACACCTTTAGAGAATCATATTGATCCATTACTTAGGTAGTAAGACAAAATAATTATCCAACATTAAAAAAAATTGCAAGAGATTACTTATCTATTCAAGCTACAAGTGTAGCTTCGGAACAAGCATTTTTTGTTGCCAGTCAAACTATTTCAAAAGAAAGAAGCAAATTAGAAGATAATTCAGCAAGGGCAATTTTATATTTAAAAAGTTGGTTTCAAAATAAAGTTTGTTAACGTTAACAGAAATGTATAAATCAATATTGTTTTTTTTTTTTAATATTAACATTAGTATTAAATATATTATTTGTTATTAAATCCTGCTGTATTCTTGCATTAAAATCTTAAATAATGACAATAATAAATAAGGTGAGTGAAAGCTTTTTTTTTTTCTTGATATCAAGTATTTTTAACTAATTAAGTATCAAAAATATTGCTGAGATCAAAGACCAATATAGAGACTGTGTAACTGAACTGGACTGAACTGTAAGTATTATTTGATCGGTCTCATTAGGACTGAGGATGAACCGAACCGAACCAAACCAACCCTATCCTTGATCCAATCTGCAACCCCAAAATTATCCGTGTTTACATATTTAGAAATCATAGCAAACTGTAGCATCCAACCAAATACAAAATTTTGTAGATGAACATCCTTGACATTTTTGTAAACCATACTCTCCGTTTTCACTTACGGAAACTCCATTCCTGGTATAATTTTGTTGTGATTGACAAATGAATAAACTTTCATTTGCCTAATTTAGAGTTGGTATTTGTAGGAGCTAGGTTTCATAGATAAATGTTTACAAGGAAATCATGGAAATCGTATAAACCTTTTTTTCATCCAAAATTAATTTGAAATTGCGAATAAACAAATCTCATTTATCATTAATTTTCAAATTAATATGAAAGATTGATTGATATATGAATCTCAAATATTCAAATTAAGAGGAAGTGATATATAAAAGATCATGGGGTTTTTTTTAATAAAAAAGTCAAAGATTTCAATTTCTCTAGAGTCAAGATAAAAAAAATAATGATGAAAATTAGATTTAATGATGAAACCTCCTGAATTAATAATAGTAGTGATGATTATTATAGTTATGGTGTTTAATTACTAATCATAATGTTCTTGCACTGCCTGCGGCAGCCATAGAGCCTAATCCCAACGTAAGGCTCTTGCATTGCTATTGCAGCCACAGAGCCTAATCACAACGTGAGATCCTTGCTTAATCACTAAACATGAGATCCTTACACAGCCTGTGGCAGCCATAGAGCCTAATCGCAAATGGGTCTTTGCATTGCTATAGCAGCCAGGAGCCTAATCACAACGTAAAGTCCTTGTACTGTGGTGCTTAATCACCAAATATGAGGTTCTTCACTACTCGTGGTAGCTATTAGGGTTGGGTTCTGTTACGGATGACTACGATTATTCATAGTCGATTTCTAAGTACTGAGATGATGATTTTTTTTCTTTTTGAGCTTTTAATTAAAGTTCATCTCATCTTATAAGTGGAAAGAACGATACTTTCTCTGGAACTCAGAATTTCAAAATTTGTTAACATTATAACCAGTTATTAATTGGCTATGACGTTAACAAATATTAAAATTCTTAGTTTATTTTTTGCTAAATTTTTACTATATAAAAACCCTAAACTTTACCCTTACTCTAATATTAGAAAAAATAAATTTTTATTTTAATAAAAATTGTATGTATAGTAAATCACAGGTGATTGTTAGTTATTTTCTTATTTTTATTATTCAAAATTATAATGTATACGTATTTTTAAACAACTCTACTATTCTGCAGCATAGGTCCCTATTTCTCAAAAACGTACTAAGTAAACAGGATCGGGTATTCTAAGTAAAAATGCTCAGGACCTGAAATTAGAACCTTATACCTAATATAAATTATATTATATAAAAAAAATCCTTAAAACTGCACCCTAACCCTAAAAATATATAACACCATAGGTGCATTTTATATTATTTGTTTTTAAAATATTAGTTTTAAGTTGTATTAGTTTTATTAAAATTGTAATTATAAAATTTTTAATATATTCTATTAATATCTAGTGTATCAAAAGTGACAATATTACTAATATATATAATAACTCTTAATTTATAATTTCTTCTATTCTCAAACACAATACCACATTTAATAATCCTATGAAAAGAATCTGCATATTTTATTTTAGATCCAATCTCTCCAGTATTAGTTCTAATATTATATGTTAATTCAGTTTTATGTAATAACTTTCTTATTCTCAAACACAATACCACATTTCATTATCTTACGAAAGGATCTACTTATTTTGTTTAGATTCAATCTTCCCAGTCTCAGTTCTAATATTATATGTTAATTCAATTCTATGTAATAACTTTCCTATTCTCAAATACAATACTACATTTCATTATTCTACGCAAAAGATCAACATATTTTGTTTTAGATTCAATCTCTCCGGTCTCAGTTCTAATATTATACTTTAATATAGTTTCATGTAAAAACACTTTAATCTCGTTAATAGCAAAAAATCTACCCGGACATGCGTGCTTTCCTCCTCCAAATAACAAAAGATTATGATCAATTTTTGTTGCAGGAGAATGATGCTCTAAATGGCGGTAAGCATAAAATTCTGTGGGATTTTGACCTTGAAGCTCTTCATCATTATGCGTATCAATAAAGTTTAAAAAGATCATACGACCTATAATAATTTTAAGTAATTAGGAATATGTATGAGAATAGTTACGATTTGAAAGTTGAGAATAAAAACAAGAAAAAAAATTACCATTTGGGATTTGATATCCATTTGCAAGCATATAGTAAGATTTAGAAATACATTTGTGTACCAAATCAATTGTAAGATTGCTGGAAAATAATCTTAAAGATTCTTTAACAAAACTATCTAACTTCACCATCTTGGCAATATCATCAGATGTAGGTTCATTTCCGTTACAGTGATTATTAATTTCCTGAGCTTCCTGATATAATTCATGCCAATATTGTTTCCTTTTTACTAAATCTAATATTCAAATAAAAAATATTTATAAGTAAATAGAACTAAAAGTACTAAAAGAAAAACACAACTAACCATATAAAACATTTGTAGCACATAAAGACGTAGATGCCATGGCAGCAAAAATAAAACTGCTAATTCCATCAACAATATAATTATAATTTACATTATTTGGATCAAGATCAGGAGTTATTTCAGGGTCATCTAAGTAACATTGTAATCCATCTAGCTATTTTTAAATTTGAAAAGTGGTTAAATATTTTATAAGAATAATATATATATTTAATTATAATACTGTGTATATGTTTTATAAATAGCTTACTGGAGCAACCCAAGCATTTCCTAATCTCTTTTTGTCGTAAAGACGTTTTTTGATAATTGGTTTAATGCGACTGATAATTACTTTTTTATGCTTTGAAAGTGGATTCCAACCAAACCTTAAAGGTATTCTGTTAGCCAATGATAAATAAACAAATTATGAAGTTTTTTTTTCTTATTAACAAAAAAGGTATTGGTAAAGATAAAATAAAATAACTTTACGTGATAAATTGTAGATGAAGCCAGGGATGTATAAAAGATAGTATTGGTGGTATATAAAGAAGTTTAAAAATTGAATCTGTTAAGGTTTTAAAAGTTTCCAATATATCCTTATAATTGCAACATTCCTAATTTTTTTTATTTCAAGAAATAATTAAATTAATGAAAAAAAAGAAATTTTTACAAATAATTATACATACTTCACCAACAATAAGTTTAGCAACCGGAATTGTAATAATTTTTGTTAAAGTTTTATGTGGATCATGAATAATCTTTGGTTCTAATAATAATTAAAATTCATTTTAAGTCTCTCATGAGAAACTTTAAGTTAGAATCTTAAAGCTTACCAATACATTCACCAATATGAAGATCTATGGCCTTAATAAGGTCTTTTTGTCTTTTTGTAACCTGTCCATAAGATATTTTAATTTTCCTGTGAGATAATCACTTATTAATTTCCTATTTTTCATAAAATCTACATGACTAAATATGTGATGTAATGGTAATCGCTGTTTTTAAATTGAATTATTTAGAATTTATGATGATAATAATATCCAGATAACCAAAGAATTGTTGTATTCGCTAAGAATTGCTTAATTACCGCTTTAATGGCTACATTAAGATTAAAGTCATGATCCTTGTTTAATATTTCATGAGTTGTTTCCTTTCCAGCTATGGTAACTATTTCACCAAATATACATAATGAGAATGTCTCTCCATACTATTATTAAAAGTTCATAAGTTATTAACATAAGGTTTATCTATATATTATTTCTTTTTTTTAAAAAAAAAATAATAAAGACCTTTTCTCGTGATTCTAAAATTAATTTTTCACAATCCATTAAAAAACTCCATGTATGTCCGATAATTGGAAATCGATAATAAGCAAGAGGTGGTTCATTCTAACCGTTACATTAATAACTTAATTATGAATAAATATTAATGTGAAAAAAATGCATACTAGTTCAGTCCGCCTCGATAGTTTGAAATAAACTGCTGCTAAAATTAATCCTATAATAAATGATTGAATATAAATGTTTCCTAATAAGATCGCGATCATTCTTCCAGTTTTTTTTTTTCTTAAATGAAATATTATCGCGACTAGTGATGGGACCTCTGGGTTTTAGTCAATAATGAAAAAATTAATAATGTGTTCTTTATATTGTTAATAGTTAATAACGACGATCATCGCTAATATCGATATGATGAATTAAATAAACCACCAACAGATTTAATAAAAGTTTAGTCAGACAATATTTCAACAATTTTTGAGAAAATATTGATGCACTTTTCGTTTTTTTATACATCTTATATTAATTAACTGCGCCATATATTATCAAACTGTCGTTATATTATACAGTTTGGCATAATTTTTTAAAATAGGCACCCTTTACCATGCTGATCCTATGACATATATTATTGTTTCAAATTTGAAAATTATCACTATAGTATATTAATATGATATAATTTTTAAAATAGATACAGTATTTTACGCTTTATCTGGTACCAGGGACACGGGGAAAATGCGATTTTATTTATAGGACTAGTCTCTAACCCGGTGCGTAGCACCGGGCTTTAACGTTATTAAATAAAAAATTTAATTAAATAAATATTTTTAAGTTTATTTAATAACTTTAATAGTTTTTAATTATATTTATCAGCAACGCGCATTTAAACATT
>CAJVPU010001380.1:0-13079 GCA_910591775.1 Dentiscutata heterogama | reverse complement strand
CTTTTAGGCCGAAAGGCCTTTATTTAAGTAAACTTAAGAGTTAACGATTCGAAACTTTAATATTATATGTATTTTTAAGAGCAGAATTTGTTTGTTTAGGAGCAGAAAGCCAGTTGGCTTAATAAAATTTAAAGTTATTTAATTATTTAGCAATTTTTTGTTGGAAAAATTTTGTACGAGTGATAGACGGGGAGAGAGGGTCGAAAGTCAAGAATATTTTTTAATTGTATTGTATTTAAATGCTAATAGCTCTTACAAAATCAATTTACTTGTAATTAAAAAGTATAAAAAGTCATACTGTTTTAAAAATATTAGAATTAGTAATTTGTTTATAAAGTATAAAAATATTACTAAAGTTTAAATAATTATATAAGGTGAAGTCAATAGAAAAAGAACAAATCATTTTTAATACAATTTTTTTAATTTTTAAATTAAAATATCTCAACAACTAATTAATCAAATTTGCCAAATTTTTTTTATTTTAATTTTGAAATTATAAAAATTAAAATAAAAAAAAATTATAAAATTTAATAAAATAATTGCTAAAATATTTAAGCTTAAAGTTAAAAAAACTTTTATTTGGAAAAAATTTGTTTTTTTTCTATTAACTTTACACTATATTTTTCTTTCAAGAATAGATTCTTGAATTTGATTACCAAGTTAGTTTTAAGTATTAGAGCTAACATGTGCTTTTGCTCTTAGATAACTATCTTAACTATAGTATTAATAGTATTATTTTTTAATTTACTAATATTTTATTTTTGTTTTCAAATACAACTTCAAGGATTTAGCTTATAGATACTAGTATTATTATAAGTTTTAAAAAAAATTATTATTACTTTTAAGTTTAGTAAACTTTTGATTAAAAAAAATAATAATAAATATTATACTAATTAGTTTTTTTTTTTTTAAATTAGATATTATAAAAAGTTAAAAATATACAGTAGAAAGAATTTAAAAATAAATATATTACAAGCTATCTATTTTACTATTTAAGAGTAAGATAAAGTTAAAGCTAGCACAATTCATAATTATTAATATTATACAAAAATACTTTTTGCAAATACCAACTCTAATTTACAAAATTCTTTTAAGGATTTTTGCCAAACTACAGACTCTATTCTTAATAATATTATTAATATACTTAGAACTTTTAACCTTTTTAATTTTATACAAATTGAAAAGTATTTGACAATCTTTAAAGAAAAATATTGTTTATAAAATTCTTTTTAATAATCAAGTTATTACAAAGCCTGTTAAAATATTTAGAATAAACAACCCAACAAGTAGTGGTTTAAAAAATAAAGATAATAGCTTTGAAATCTTTATTGTTAGTACTAATATAGTATTCATGAGTTTGAAAATTCTATATATATTTTTGCTTTAGCAAAATAATATGGAGAAATATATTAATTTAGTAAAAAAATTTTATTAAAAATACCAAGATTAGCCAAATAAAGCAAAGCAAAATTAATTAATTTTTTATAAAAAAAAATTAAATAGATATTTTTATTTTTTTATTTTTTATTTTTTTTTATAACTTCAGCAATCTTGCCAATCACTTTATTAGATATTGTAAATTTTAATATATTAAATACAAACTTTTTAGATAGCTAATCTACCTAATATCTAAATTAGAAATATTGACCTACCCAGTTGCTTAAAGAGTACCTATATGTAATTTGTTATAACAAGTATTTACCTCTATACTAGTTAACTTTATCTCAGACTAATTAGTATATCAATGAATAGCACTTATAGCTTATCAAAACTGTCTATTTTCTCTTCTAATTTTTCTTTCTTCTCAAAGAGCATGAGACATAAAGGGAAGAAGTAAATAAAATTAAAACAAGAAAGCAAAAGAAAAAAAAAAATAGAAAAAAAAAAAAAGAAAAAAAAATACAAATTCTGAAAAAAAAAACATGAAAAAAAAAACAGAATTGATATATATTTATGCTTGTGTATAGCTTAAAAAATTATATAACAAATACAATATCTGTATATCTCTACTATATGATTTTACCTTAATATATTAGTTTCTTTCTAACTATACAACTAAATTTAAATAAACCTTTAACTAAAGACTAGTCAATAGATCTTGTCATATGGAATAGCAACATGTTTGTAACCAAACAAAACATGTGATTGCAATCTACTAAGTTGACCAAATTTGAAAGGAGTAAACAATACTGATCTTTTGACAGAGTAAGCTGTTTTGTCTACTTTTTTAAAAATTTTGTTATAAGCACAAGTAGGTGATAGTAAAAAGTATAGACCTTGTATTTTTTTTAAAAGAGAGTATATATTTCTTCAAAAACAATAAAACAAGTAGATCTAAGCATACTGCTAATATTCTTTTCAGTAAATAATAAACTCTAAACTTGTTAGCAAGTAGTGTATGAAAACTACTTCTAAATAACAAGTGCTGTCCTTATGATAAGTAATAAGCTCTAAACCTATTAGCAAATAAAATATAAGAACTATATCTAAATAATAAATGCTAGTTTATAGT
Source organism: Dentiscutata heterogama (assembly GCA_910591775.1). Taxonomy (NCBI): domain Eukaryota; kingdom Fungi; phylum Glomeromycota; class Glomeromycetes; order Diversisporales; family Gigasporaceae; genus Dentiscutata; species Dentiscutata heterogama. Next base: position 10,567 of record CAJVPU010001380.1, on the reverse strand, counting down.
TTTTATCAGTCTTATATCTTTCTTCTCTAACATAGTTTTACTATTTTTTGTTAAAATTTTTGGTTTTGAAAAGTTAGTCTGAGAGATTATCAGGAAGAGTTGAATAATTTTATAAATAGATATTTTTAAATATTTATATTTTAATAAATACTATATAAAAAAATTTTTTTTGCTTATAAAAAAAATCTTATACTTTTAGCACAGTAAATAATTATTTACTAAATTTAGATAATACAATATTTATATATATAGTTAATACTACTTATCTGTTGTTTGTATTTGCTATTATATTTTTTAAAACCAAATCAAAAAATATATTATAATTTTATATCTTGTATTAAATAATACAATAAATTAAATGGTTATATAATTTAGCACACCTGCACTATAACACACTCATCTGATCAACTAATCTGATTGTAAGATCAGATATAACGTGAAATTGAAAAAAATAGCAATGTTTCTAAAAAATCACTTGTAGCTTAAAATTTTGTACATAAAACTACCTTTTATATTCTAACAAAAAAAATTCTTCACAAAATTTTAGATTAGAATTCTTTTGTTAAAATGCTCTACCCTAACCTTAACCCAACCCTTACTCTAACATTAAACTAATGAATTAATTATTGTTTTAATTTTATATTACACCAGATTTTATAGGAAGCTTCACAATGCATAGGCGCTAAAATTCTAAATTAAAATAAAAATTAAAAAATAAACAAGCTATTAAATTTATTATTGTTATGATCTATAATAATAGTTAAAGTACTTATATTAAAAAACAAATAATATATAGTATATAAAAATTCTTTATTACTATTAACTAGTTGTTATATATGTGTATTTATAGAGATGCATATATATTTTGCATTCTGCAAATTTCACATATACAAAATATAGAAAGTGTTTAAGTTTTAAACTTGAAACTAGGCTTTGGTGTATATATAGAGAGTATGTATATTTAGAGATTATGTATTTAGGGTATGCAACTGTATTTAGTTTTTTTTACTATTTAATATATAAATATATACTATAGATATAAACTAATAAATTTTATTATTAATATACTATATATAATAAAATTTTAAAAACTTTATAAATATTTATTATAATAAATTTTTATAATACTATAGCACTATAATGCTAAGATATTTTAGCCAATTAAAATTTAAGATTAGATATAATACTATATATAGATTAGCTTTATATAACAAAAATAACTATGTTTGCTCAATTCTAACTCTATTTTTAATCTAATTCTAATTATAAAGTTTTATTTTTATAAAAAAGTAATTGTTTTGATTTATATATTATATCAATTTGTAATTATATATAAAGTAATATTACAGTGCTATAGCACTATAATAGTATTTCTATATATTAATTATAAAAATTTTTAAAAATTTTTAAAAAATAATTTATTAATATACTGTATATAATATATATTTTTACTTTTCTAAAAATATATCATTAAGACTAGCTTTAGAGCGTGTATTTGAAAAAAGTTGCAATTAATAAACACCAATAAAATTACAATATGACTATTGTTACGTGATAAATATAGCTTTAGTAGTCTAGAAATAATAATTTAATTAGCTAATAATTATGTAAATATATTTATAAAAGAAGTTTTTATAAGTGGGCCAAATAATTAGAATATATTTACAGAATAAAAAACATATATTTATCTATAAGTTCCACTGGCTTATATTATATATTTAAAGAGATATATATTTAAGAAAAGTGTATTTAGGAGATTTAACTGTTATTATTATTACAAAATTTTTAAAAATTTTATTTGTAGCTACGGCTACATGTAGCCATATTCAATAATTCTGCAATAACTCAAAATTTTACTAGAGTAACCCTGTCGTGTAACTAAGTAAAAATGCTCCTCGCAATTTTACCCTACTCTAACTCCAAACCCTAACCTAACCCTAACCTTAGTTCTAACCCTAACCCTAATGTTAATATGGCTGCAAAATTTTTCTATAAAAAAACTATTTTAATAGTACGGCTACATGTAACCTATGGCTACAAATAAATTAATTCAATTAAAAATTATTTAAATTAAAATAAATTAAAATAAATTGCCGTATAGCTAGTGATGGAAATCTCGAGTTTTCAGTTAATAATAAGAAAATTAATAATTAGTTATTGATATTAATAATCATTAATAATTTGATCATTGTTAATACTATAATTCCTATGTAATCACATTAAAAAAAACTGTATATTGTATGTAAAATCGTGATAAATCAAACTTTAAAAGTCCGAATTTTCATAAACTAATGAAATGAAGAGCGACATTGCTCTGCAAATTATTTAGTTTTTAATTAATAACTCGACTAATTGGTTAATAATAATTAATAATTATTATTAATCCAAGAGGTCTCATCACTATATATAGCCAAATTATTTAAAGTCTTAAAAGTTATACAATGTAGTCATCTCTTACACATTGGTGTAACATTCGTAAATAGATTTATATGCATTTATCTGTCTATCGCACGTTTAACGACTCTAACATTTTTTTATTACTTACCACATAACCCATCGTTTAATAATAGGTCCAACACCTATCTTTTCAATATAGCTGTATAACATAGGCATACAAAAACCAGAAACGTAGACGACTTCTATGATTGTGTATGTGTATATAAGTTCTTTTAGTCTATTATAAAATTTGGGTTATTCATTTATTTATGTATTACGAAAAGGGAGAACTCCACATTACGTTTTGCTAATTTAACTTATTTCGTGAACTTGATAATGCAATTCGAGAATATTTCAGGTATTTCAGATATTAAGATATTGTAGTCAAATTTTGATGAATATTTTTTTAAATTTAAATGAAGAATCTGTGAAACAAAATCACAAGATCACAATATCCAATCAGAATCAAGGTTTGTGTACGAACAAAAAAAATCGGATCTATCCATATATTTCGTTTCACTACGTTCCTGGTATATTGGTACTGGTATATGCAATGTCAACCCTTGCATAATCGTGTAATATGCTTGCATATGTTTCCATTTCTTATCTTATCGTTATAAACTAAAAATATATGCCGAATATTTAAATGTTATTCTTATGTATGTAGCAAATAAAAATTACTAAGGTTTAAATACCAACATGATGTGATTTAAAAGTTTCTGCCCCTATTCTCAAATGAGATACTACTTATAGATACATGTGTAAGTATTATATATCTTTTTACTTCACTCTAGTGCATATTACTAAACATTTGTATGATCACTATGTTAAACACGAAATTTAGGCTTATGAATTATTATAATTAATGATCAACTAACTGAATTAATTGTTTTTATTTTTACGTATTTTTATTTATTTATTTTTTTTTAATAATAATAGCATATATATTTCTTATACATAGCCATGCATATTGATTGGACCCGAAATATATAGTAACTTGTATATAGATAACCAATCTCTAGATCCATGTTAGGAAAATCCATGGGATAAGCTTGAAGCGCATAGAGAGACTACGATAACACGTGACAAATTTAAAGTTTAACACTAATAATTACAATTATGCGTTATGCCAAGTTTACTAAATTTTTACGTAATACTCGTTGGATTCCCCGACGATTGCCGGGATTTTGTGCGAAATCCATATTCATTTACTATACAAAGATTTTTGTATAATATTTCAAAAGGTTTGTTTAATATTCATTTACTACACTTTTGCCAACACCAGGGACTTTTTTAATATATAAAAATTTTCTTAAAAACTTTCCCTAAAATCTTATACTAAGAATATTTTTAAAATACGGCAAATATATTTAAATATTTACTATTACCTAGTATATATATATATATATATATATATACAGTATAACCTCGATATAACGAACCTCGATATAACGATAACGAAGATTATTTCTAATTTTTATGTTTAAATTATCCCTGATATAACGAAACTATTAATAAAGTTTTGATATAACGAAGAAAACCTCCAGCTACAGAGCTTCGTTATATCGAGGTTATACTGTATATATATATATATATACTATATATATAGTATATATATATATATATATATATATATATATCGATATTAACAATAAAATAAATATTTTTTAACTGACGATAGTGTCAATCACAGACAGCTTACAAGAATTTTTTGAAAAAAAAATCCGATGAAGCCACAATACCAATCCAGGAGATTTATAACTAAATTCTCTTGTATAATGTTATATTAGACGTGTGTTCCCACAGACTATAGGGACACAAACTCGGAGGTCCATATCGCCTAATGCAGGATCTTTGAAGATATTACGTACGTACGTACGTATTTATTATGTATTAGGCGCGATTTAATAATACTTAATAAGTTTAATACGTGTACTAATTATTATATATGGAAAGTAATCCAAATATCCTAAATGTCAATCGCGACTCAGTATTATAACAGACGCGGCAAAATTATGTGGGATCGATGAAAATATGCAGCATTTGGTCACACGTACGTATGTATGTATGTACTTAGAGGTGTAAATCGATTATTCCGCTCCAGTTATTAATAGTTTTATTGAAACTAAATATAAAAGCAGGTCGAGTCGATTAACACCCCACACGTACTGGACAGATTATAACGTGTTTAAGCTTGACTTAATTTGAATTTGTGACAAGCAGTTTATGTCACGTAATAATTATTAATTATATATGTTTATTGATATTTAAAATTTGTGAGTAAAAATTACTTTAGCCATTTACATTCATTAGATGCATGCATTTGATTATTATTATAAATCATACTGTAAATATTGATTTGCATGTTAAAGCGAAGATCTTTTGAACATTTTGAACTTTGAACAGTCATTGAGACATTTTAAGCAAACAGAGTTCCTACATTGCTCTGAGGTGTCACCATTCAATTCCGAATAAAGGCTTATAAATCATAAAAGGATAAATATATTTTTAACATTTACTAATAAGGGGATTATTTAGGAAGTCAGGTGCAATACAATATATTGCAATATAATATATTTTTATTTATCTAAATATATTAATCAAAGCCTTACTATTATTAATTAACTAGAGATTAGTATTATAGTCTTTATATTAAATGATGTCTTTTGCTAATATACAGTATATACATCAAATATTGTAATTGGTAAAAGATGATGATCCTTTTCTAACAGAACATACTTTTTTCAGAGCAAGAGCGTGTACATGCTTGAATACCATATAAAGTGAATATATGACGCGTCCGGACATGATTACCGCTTGCATAATAGATATCCAAACCATGAATGGCGTCTGAACATGACTATCACTTGCATAATAGACTTTCCAAACCTTGAATGATGTTGACGAAGATGAAGGACCTTTAAGTATTTTTTTTTTTTCTTTCTTTTTTTTTTAATTGAATCCCGAGTTTCAAAATGTGTTTCAAATGTATGCAATCTACAAACTTTCTTTTTTTATATATATTTATTATTATTTATTATTCTTTTAATACCCAATACTAATAGTTCAATCTATAAAATTTATGATGGTGTTGTTTCCTTCGAAAGAATATTAAGTCTCGGCAGAGTTTTTGTAAACTAGTCTTATGGTACACACATGAACATATATTCAGCCGCATTGTAAGTACGACCTAAAGTTTGATACTTTTAGGAAAGATGGCGGCTTCATCTTCTCGCGAGATATAATCTATGCAATTATTATTATCGCCTGTTCTCTACGAACCAATCAAAGTCAATCGGATAATTTACATTTAAAAGAAAAAAATAGAAATAGAAAAGACAAAGGACGCCATTAACGTAACAAAGCAGATCTTGTATATGATAATGCAAATGTATGTCTAACAATTTCCAATTGACGCGGCTTTTGCTTTTAACCACAAACCAGACCATTGGATGATCATTGATGCCTTAAAATACAGGCATGATTGAACAACTCAATTACGTGTTGTAATTTACTTTTCAAGTATCCCTGTAATTGTCACATAGGATAACAGGCGTAAGTAAGGGCTATATCCCTGCATAAGATCAGTCGCTCAAATTGAGTTTATCTTTAGTAAGATTGGAACGCGAGATAACATTTATAGTTAGCCAATTACCTTAAAAATTTATCAGTGTTCTGAACTCAATACACATGCCTAGTTTTTCTCATGTGAAATTTAGTGAATACGTACTTTAACTCGTGTCAATATTAAAAAACTTTGGCCTAATATGATCCAAGTAGGTTACGTTAGAATTGTTAAGTGTTTAAAGTATACCATGTGTGGCGCAGAAGTTGTGCAAATCTTTTTACAAAAAAACATAAAATACGATATAAAATCAATCTCGGTCTATTTATTACGTACCGTTGAAAGATTTTTTTTTTTTTTTCATGTTCCAAGACATTGGTTTGCTGCATTATCTGCAACGCACGTTTATGTCCCTGCTTTAATTACCTGCCGATCTCATACTTAAATTTTTCATCTTCAGAATAACGATATCTATTATGCACACTGTAAACCCTGAAACCGTGGCCTTTCCGAAAATCCGCCTTGTCATTGTTTAACATATCCGATGCCTAAATATAAACTATAAATGTATGCCGAATATATGCAGTATATATTTGTTATTTTTTTTAGTATATATTTGTTATTTTTTTTAGTATATAGTTATTTTTTCTTTATATATTGCATGATATCAAATTTTTATTGGGCTATAAAGTTATGGTTCGAGATATGGAATATATAGCATACATATATTTCTTGCAGTCATTTTTTATTTATTTTTTATTTATACTGTGTAATATTCGTGAAAACTCCTTGCAGTATTTTATCACGATGTAAAAAAAAAAAAAAAAAATTTTTTTTTTCTTATCCAAATTCGTTATTGCACTGAAGAACACCAATGACATTTATATTTTTTTGTAAAAAATAAATCCAACTTTTTTATGCATCCGTTACTGCGTTTTCTCGACGGATTATATCAACGCACGCCTATTATTATGTGATTTTATTTAGCCTTTTTATGTTGCCTTTTTTATCTTTACTTTGTTTTAACACTTTATAGTGCCTTTTTCTGTGAAATGCACGAACGGCATTTATAAAACATCGTATCGTGTCATTCTGTCAATTTTTTTTTAATATTTACATTTTCAAAGTCATAGTGTTTGGCTATCTCAAAGAATAATTTTGATTGGCATTGTAATACTTAAAAACAAAGCTGCAAATTACCAAGGTCATATTTGTGAATCCTTTTATTCAAAAACAAGAGTTTGAGTTTCAAAAGAAAATAAAGCTCGATTAAATTTTATGAAATTTTTTGGATTCCTCATAAGAAATCCTTGTTATAATACAAAGTTTTTTTCACAATAAAGATTATATTATGGATATCTTAGAACTGCTCCACGTAGAATCCTATTGTAGTGACGCTCGTCCTTTTAGCTGCACTTGGGAAGGTTGTCATAAGGCTTTCTCAAGAAGATCTGATCTCTCTAGGCATTCTCGAATTCATACTAAAGAAAGGTGTGTTGTTCAAACTTTTTTTATAATATATAGAGCTAATAATTGCTAATATGTTCATGTTACGGGCAGATCTTTTACCTGTAACGAGCTTGGTTGCGGTAAAAGCTTTATTCAGGTATTTATCGAGTCTGAACACAATGTTCTTCATTTGATTTTTTCTTTCTTTTTTGTTTTTGCTTTTTTTCTGTTTTTTTTTTTTTTTTGTTTAATTCGCCTATTGTGCAGAGGTCTGCTCTTACGGTACATTTACGGACGCATACAGGAGAACGACCTCATTTTTGTGAATATCCAGATTGCAACAAATCTTTTTCCGATAGTAGTTCTCTAGCACGTCATAGGCGTATTCATGCTGGAAAATTTCCTTACAAATGTCTTATCGATGGATGTGAAAAAAGGTATTTTTCTTTCATATAAAGACGCGTCGATAAATTGCAAAACAATTCTGTATATTTCACATGATTTACATTACATTTTTAAAAGTTTTTGCAGAAAAACAAATTTGATTAAACATCATCGACAAGTCCACATGATGCCTCACAAAAATGATCGAACTATTGAATGGCCTTCTATTGAAGAGCTTCAATACCAAAAACTGCAACAAAACATTTCTTTAAATCAGACATTCCCTCCTCCTTGGTCTTTACCTGGTGTGTCAGCTTTTCAAACGCATCAACATTTCCAACAAGGATATTATACATCACTACCTCCATCATCGTCGTATTATTTTGGTCAATCTATGCGTCCTGCTCATTTAGGACAACGGTCTTACTTTATGGTCCCTAATTATTACCATCATTAAGTTATCTGTAGCTTTATTAAAGAAAATCTATCAGAAGAGCTCGCGAACTTACAGGACTTTACCGAATTTATTACCATTTTCTTGTTTGTCCTCCCCCTTTTTTTTTTTTTTTTTGCCATGAACTTAAAAAACCTTTTATTTGTAAATTTGATAAACAGTTTGAACAATTGAACAGTTTAAAAGCTTTTTATCTTTTCTATATAAATAAAAAAATTCAAAAATAGATAAGAGTAAATTAAAGAGAATAAGAACGCACAGTTGGATTTTATACAAAATTTCCTTACTTTGTTAACAAAAAAGAGACTTTTTTTTTAACAAAAATATATATGTTTGTGTATATACGTGTATATTTAATAAGCAGATTTAAATATTAATATAGATTTGAGAATAATTTATTGAATCCCTATTCTTACGGTACGATTTAATATAAATTTTTAAGTTCATGATTATTTATTAGATATATTCATTAATTTTATTTGTATTAATTTGGCACAGAACATTATAAAGAATACTGTATTTAAAATTTTTTGATTAAATCAAAAAATATTAATATAAAATTTTTTTTTTTTTTTTTTATAAAAGATACTAATAGTTATAAACCCTCACATTTTTTTACTACCCTAGTGCCTGTCCTCGCAAAGTGCAGACCACTTTTTTAAGCCAAGTAGTTCGTAATTATTGCTCGCTTTGTGATTGTAGGCATAGAAATGATAGGCACCTTTAGGCTTGACTCGCGTTTACTAAAGTACTCAATATTTAAACCGGGCGTTGCGCTCGTAGGTATCAAAGTTTCCATACTTGTACCCTGAAATTTTTTATCGAGATGAAGACGAAATTCAATAGGTTATTCAATCAAAATTTAAAATCAGGTCTAATAGAAGAATTAAAAGATCTTTCGTAAATCCAAATTTAACTACGATATTTTGTGCTCCATTAAAAAAATGGGTTTATAGAATTTACTTAGGGATGTTATGTGGTCTTAAACCAATAGACCACAGTTAGTCTTAAGACCGGTCTGAACCTGGAAGAAATTGGTCTGCACTTATTCTTAAGACAAGACCGATCTGGACCGTTCTAGTCTAATTAACTCTTAAGGCTATTATTATAATAAACCGGATCAGACCAAAAGAATCCTTTAACATTTTACTAAAATTAGACTTCTCTAAATGCAAGTCGTCGGAACCGTTCTAAAGCGTGTATTTAGGAAACGCCCTTAGCTATCCCACAAAAAATTGTTCATCCCCTGTAATATTGGCCAATCGGATTTCAGGATCAGGTATAACGTAAAAACCGAAGCATTTTAAATTTTAATTAGAAAACCACCTTCTGCGGCCTAATTAAAAATGCTCCTCGTGAATTTTTACCAATAGCTTTATCCCTAACTCTACACTGCTCTCACCCTAATCCTAACTATAACGCGGTTTCTTTTTTATACGCGACCTTTTACTTAGAAAACAAAGCACGTTTGTTTTGACTATCACGTTACACCTGATCTTAAATTTTGATTGGCCAAAATTACAGGGTGAATAATTTTTTGTAGAAATGCTACCAAAAATATATAGAGAGAATTGCAATTAGAGAATTTAATAAGATTAAAATTTAAAATATTTAAATAAAAATTTTTTTTTTGATAATATTTGAAAATAAAGATTATATTATAGTAGTATTTAATTTTATATTATAAGAAAAAAAGTTTGGTTGCTTATAAGCTAAAAACAAATAAATTTAAAAAAAAATTTTAACTAAAAAAATTATTTACAAATTCTTGATAAACTTTTTAAATATTAGTTTTAAACTTATCAGTTATAGTTCTTAATATAATATTATAGTTTATACAAAGAATAACAACTTTATTACTATACCTTTAATATAAGATTTGTTAACCAAATTTGTATTTTAATCAAATTTGTATATTTTAATCTATCATCAATAACTTGCATTCTAATGATTCGATTTTGATGCCTTTGATACCATTCAAATCCTCTTACAGAGAGGTTCGAATAGTATAAAAATCACCAAGATTGAATTATTAGAATGCGAGTTATTGATAATAGATCAAAATATACAAATTTGATTGAAATACAAATTTGGTCAACAAATCCTATAATTTATTAATAAAAATTAAGACTTGTATTAGAATCAAATTTTTTTTTTTTCAGCATTAAGATGATCTCTTTGGCTATGAGAACTTTTTATTAGTACACGTCACTCTGGATATACCGACATCTAGATATACTGACATCTGGCTATAACGACACTTTTTGAAATTTTAAACC
>CAJVPU010001379.1:0-13083 GCA_910591775.1 Dentiscutata heterogama | reverse complement strand
ATTGTATTTTGTAGTTTTGATTGTTGGAGTTTAGAATAATAAATAAGTATAATTATTTGAAGAGTTATGCAAAGCGTAGTTATAAGAGAAGCTTACTACCAAAAAAAAAAAAAAGAAAGAAGTATTAAAATTTTAAAGATCATAGATAGCTAAGTACTATGCTTTAGCAGTTTTTTAAATACATATAGTAGTACATGTGGATTCTGTTAGTAAACATTAGTATGATAACCATACTTAGATATTTTCAGAGTAGCTAGAGTATTAGCCAATTATGAATATTAGATAGTTAAGTTTCTGTAAACTTATATACATCTAATAAATTGTGTGAAGTTATTAAAGTTAAAAAAAAAAATATTTCAGGCTAGAACAATTTGTATATAGAAGTATAAGCAAGTATAGTGCTAGCTAGATTTGAACTTGCAACAAGCTTGAAAGTATTTAATTATAAACCCATGTTCTAACTATTTATCTATACCAAAATGTTGTACTAATTTTTGAAATGTAATCATTATAACTATTCATAGAGAGTATAGTATGCATAGTATATATACGGATTATCTTATTAATAAATTTGAAAATTTTTTAAAACTTCTAGTGATAATTTCTTAATAACTACTTGATCAAATTTAGTAAAAATTTTTTTAATTCTATAGATTTGTAGAATTAAAATAAAAAAAGTTTAATAAATTTGGTTTAGTGGTTATCAAGAAATAATCACCAAAAGTTCAAATAAAACTTAAAATAACCAAAATCAGGTAGCTTTTTTTTTTTCTAAGCTTTAAACAAAGATTTCTTAACAACCAACTATTCAACTTTGATAAAATTTTTTTATTTTGATTCTGAGTTTGTAAAATTAAAATAAAAAAATTTTTATAAAATTTGGATAACAAGTATTAAAAAATATTTATTAAAAATTAAAATAATTTAATTATAGTTTTTTTAAAACATCTAAACTTTAAACAAAGATTACTTAGCACTTACCTAATTAAATTTAATCAAATTTTTTTTATTTGAATTTTATAATCTCATAAAAATTAAAATAAAAAAATTCAATTGCATAAGTACTAAATAATTTTTATTTAAAGTTTAAATATTTTTTTTAAAAAAAAAACTACAAAATTTTTTTAACCTGTTGTCTAAATTTGATAAAATTTTTTATCAAATTTAAATAGTTGTCAAAAAATTTTTGTTTAAAATTTAAAAAAAATAAAAAATTTTTATTAGATTTAAATAGTTGTTAAAAAATTTTTGTTTAAAAAAAAAAATTTAACAGATTTTAGTTTTTTTAAATATTTTAAGTTTTTTTTTTAACTTTTAGTAATAATTTTTCAATAACTACTAAACCAAATTCAATAAACTTTTTTATTTTAATTTTATAAATATAAAATTAAAATAAAAAATTTTTACTACATTTGATTAAATAAAAAAAAATGGTTTAAAAAGCTTTTGAATTTATTAATAAAATTTATGTAGCATAACCTGGCAAAGTATTTAAAGTATATAGTAAAGTATATATATACTGTTTTACAAGGTATAAATAAAAAAAAAACTTATACAATTATACGTGTATACATATATGTTGTACCCAGATGTCAATTTGTTCCAAATGTCAATTGACCAAAATTATCAACCTAAACAAATTAATTTAGGCGGGGTCGCTTAGCTAAATTTTAGTAAATTGACATCTGGGCCGTCCCAATTGAGGCAAATTTAGATTTGGGGCACAGCATATATAATTGATTATATAGCAACTAGCCGATTATTTTTGGTCTATAGTTGGCAACTAACCAATTGGTTTGAATAGGTTACGCAACCAAATTTCGGCAGATCGGCCAAAATTTAGGGTCAGAATAGGCCGGCATTAAGCATAATACCACTACTGTATAATACTAGCTAACTATACTATAACAAATTAATAGCTGAACAATTTTACTTACTATATAGGCTACCAGTTTATTAGCGTTAGTGAAAATTTGGGTGAATTTAGGAAAAATTTATCAATTCCGGCCTACTCTAAAAGAAAATTTTTTATCAATTAGAAACACTATCCGAACGTGTGTAGTTGTTGCGTTCTTGATTCATTACATTATTTTAATTTGTTTTGCGTCAAAAACAAAACGAGTATAACATGATATACTCCGGACGCGCATTAACCCTAGTATAAGTATATACTCAGAACTCATACAGGGTGATTCCAAAATTCCGGGTCGGGATGCATCGGAACCCTGGTCGGATGGGCCAGAATTGATCAATTTTGTCCAGTATCACAGAATTTTACTAATGAAACCATAATCGTTCATTAAGTAAAAAATGCCCAGCTAATAAATTTACTGTCGCTCCTGCTAACTAGAATAGCTAACCATGGTGCATTACGGCCATTCTGATCCGGAAATTTAGGGATCCTCCTGTAAAAAATTATATGTACCGTAAACAATAAAGATGTAAACAAATAAACAATGATCGATCAGTTAGATTCGTGAACTTAATTCTTTTTAACATCTACCCAATGTATTACAGTATTATGTCTTGTAAAAAAAGTCTATGGAATTTTTTTAAAGCAAGTTTCTATATATATGTTGTGCCCAGATGTTAATTTGTCCCAAATGTCAATTGACCAAAATTATTAGCCTAAATAAATTATTTAGCGTTAGGCAGGGCGTTTAGCTACATTTTAGTAAATTGACATCTGGGCCGTCCCAATTGACAATTGGGACAAATTTAGATTTGGGGCACAACATATACATGCATTTTTTTTTTAAAAAAAGAAAAATCATTTATCATTATCGTTATTGTATATACGTATATCTGTATTTAAACTTAAATCTTTTTCATTTCACAAAGGGACCTGTTCCCTTAGGTAATTCAGATGAAGGTTATGAATCTTCTTCACAATCCAATAGTAAACCCCGTCAAGAAATAATTAGACCTCCTTTAAGTCCCAATAATGATAACGCAAAACCACAAGAAATCAGAAGACCTCCCCTCCAAAAAGATAAGATTGAAGCAGAAATCAAAAGATCTCCCCTCAACCTAGATAATATCGAAGTAGAAATTGACATACCCGCTTTGAAACCTTCGACCACCATCGCCACCACAAATATGCCAAATATTGATCGTAACATTGTAACTGAATGCGAATTCGTAAGAACCACATCAACTAGTGGGATTGGTAGGCAAAAACGTAATAAATGGACTGATTTAGAGTTAAATTACCTTGAACGTGGAATGGAAGAGTATGGAACAAGGTGGGAGGAAATTTTGAAACATCACGGGAAACCACATGGACCATTAAGAAACCGAACGGCAATGAACTTGAAAGACAAAGCACGGAATGAGAAAGCAAGAAGAATAAGGGATGGAGTAACGTTGGGTATTTTTGAACTTGCCACTTCTTAATTATTAAAATTGACGAATCATTTTGTTACGGAAAATAAATAAATGCGTTTAAACTTACGTTTATTATCTATGCTTTTATGCATTTAAATTTTTAAATTTTTATAATCATTAAATTTTGCAATAAACTATTAATACTTGCAAAAAGTACAATAAAAGAAAAATGAATAATGTTATATTGGTTATGTAATATACAAAAATGCAAGATGAGAAAAAAAGCGGTAAAAAGATTTTTTTTTTTTTTACTATTTAATGTAAAAGAAATTAAATGACGCATGGCTCATCCAATAAAGGTCTAAACAAATCCGTGATTGGATCCTCTGAATCCCATATAGGAGTATACCATTCATTATAGTTACCACCCAAATCTTGTAAATAATCGGTCAATCTTTCATCTTTGGTCTTCTCTGAACAATATTCGTTAAAGTCTATTTCAGAATGTTGATTGATGTTATATTCATCATTATATGCACATTCATCATTATATGCACATTCATCATTATATGCGCATTCATCATTATATGCGTTAACATCTATTAATGGTGTTAATTCACGAGAATATCGTGAATATGCGATACATTCTTCAAGAGACATGTTAACTTCAGAGGTGGGAGTTGTTGGTCGAGAGCACATGCTTAAATCATCAACTGTAAATAACGTCTGATCAAATAAAGAACCATTTGTAAGTTCGTGTGTAGGCGTCGATAAGTTTAAACTTTCAAAAATTCTTGAATATAGTTGCGGATCATCAACTTTGCCAATTTGTGGTTCGTACCGAGGAGGTTCTGATAAAGCCGAATCTTGATGTATAGAATTCAAATCCTTTGCTGAATATAGTCGTTGAGAATCTGTGTCATCCACAGTAATAACGTCTGATTCAGTTGATTTCTGACTCATTGACCAACCGTCACTTGACATTACAATGGTTTCTTCTTCATCTTCGGTGGATAGATCACTTGAATCATCTAAAATAATTTTCTTGGTTTTTTTTGCTTTTTTAATTTTATTGTCGTTCAAATTAAAATCGGATTTAAGATTGAAGTATGACTCTTCAGCATTAACATCAGTCGACGGCGTGGAAATTTCTGTGTGATTACAAAAATAAATCCAAATTTAACAAACTTGCCGAAGAGTTATTAATATTAATTGATTAAATGTTACTTACCATAAAATTGGATGTGAGTATTTTGTGAATATTCATAAATAGGACTAGATCCCAACAATGGCAATTCCCAGTCATTTGCTTCGTTAAACGGTCTCTTATCATCTTTTCTTGTATTCAAAAAATCTTTCGAATTTTTCTTTCCTTTTACAGTTCCCAAGTAATTGAAGGGTTCTTCCGATTCATCATCTGAAATGTCAGTTACTACCGGACCAGAATCATGAAAATCTAAAGTTTCGTTTGAATCATCTGAATCAAAAATTTCATTTGATTC
The DNA here is from genome assembly GCA_910591775.1 of Dentiscutata heterogama. Taxonomy (NCBI): domain Eukaryota; kingdom Fungi; phylum Glomeromycota; class Glomeromycetes; order Diversisporales; family Gigasporaceae; genus Dentiscutata; species Dentiscutata heterogama. The sequence goes on along the minus strand of CAJVPU010001379.1, from coordinate 8,254 downwards.
ATCTGAATTATGAAAGTCGGAAGTTTGATTTGATTCATTTGTATCATAAAAATCAGATGCATAATTTGATTCATTTGAATCATAAAAATCAGATGCATAATTTGATTCATTTGAATTATAAAAGTCAGACGCTTGATTTGATTCATTTGAATCATAAAAATCAGATGTATAATTTGATTCATTTGAATCAGAGAAATCAGAAGATTCATTAAATTCTTCATTTTGTTTTAATTTCATGAAATTTTGGTAATAATAATCCATCATAAAGCGTGATTTGCCACCGGTTTGACTTGGAATCGATTTTCCTCTAATTGGATGGGTTGTGCGCATTTTAACGTCGTTTTTCTTTGGAGTTTTATTCTTATTTAATGATTTATTTTTAGATTTTGTTTTGTTTTTGTCTGAAGATGGTCTGCTTCTGGTTTTATGTTGGGTTTTATATTGTCGTGTTGACTTAGATGTACGTGAATGTGACGAACTCCTGATACGTCTAGTAGCATTTCTAGTAGCATTTCTAGTAGCATTCCTAGTTTTAATTCTACTAAAATATAAAAAAATTTTTTAAATTATTGAGCAATATGAATTTACAAAATTTTAAAAACTTAAGTTCACCTTTGACTATTAGATCTCTTCCTCTTTCTAACATGAACCATACGTGTTGGTCTATTTTCCCATAACTCTATTGCAGCATCTGATCGAAGCCATTCATTGCAATCTTTAGGCTTTCCTATAGAAATAGGATGAAGATGTTTTGCCTCTCTGAGTTGCTGTGTGCTCGCTAATTTGGTTTTCAATTCATTCGTTTTTATGTTAACGTAAACACAATCAAGTTTCAGTAATGTTCTGCCAGTAACATCAATAGCCTCATTAGAAATAATATTAGAGATGAAATTGTTCAGCGCATTATTATCCACAATGTTACAATTATCTTTAGTATTGACATGTAAATTTGTTGATTGTTGCTCATCATCATCATCATCATCATCCGAACTTATTGAAATAACCTCTGAATTATCGCAAAGATCATCAACAGGAATCGGCAGCATTATTTGTGTAGTACGATCTGTCCCTGAACGATCTATCCCTGAATCGCTTGAATATGCTGCATCACTAAAATCGTTTACCACATCGAGTTCTAAATTATCACTTTCATGGTCCATTTCAATGTTCAAAAATTTTCTCCGTTTTCTCAAATTATGCGCTGACCTTCCGCTACTACTTGTATCATCATCATCCGTAGTATAGTTATTTTCATTCCTAGTACCCAACCCTTGATTTAATCTCTCTGTTTTATTTTCCACAATATCAAAATTCCTTAAAATGTTCTTGGTACTACAGTTAGTCGTAACATCATTTTTTTCTATTCTCTCTTGAATGATATCACTATTATCACCATTTTCTGAATTTATTGAAACATCATCCTCTATTTCGTTATCACTAGTATTTGATAGTGATGGTATCAATGCAATTAACGCATCCATTTCTAAAATTAACAAAGAGGAAGTAAAATTAAATGGAGAATCAAATGGAAAAGAAAAGAAACTTTTTTTTTCGATATTTATAAATCTTCAAAAAAAAATATCATTAAAAAAAAAACCATAGATCATAAAATTCTTTCGTATCGGTATTGGACCGCAGTAGGATTAATCAATATGACGTTACTACGGATCATTGCGCAATGATTTATAGTTTGCCACTATAGTGTATTTAGTCTATTAAGTATTATACAAAATAGTATAGATTTAATAATCATTAGATATTATGTATAAAAGTTTTTTTTTAAAAAAATAAATAAGATCAATGATGTAACATAGTAAATTTGTCATTAGCAATCACAATAAAAAACTGGAAAAACTGGAAAATACAGGATATATGATATTAATGAAATTGGTCAGATACAGAAGTATATATACAGTATTTCAGTATATATATACAGAAGTATTATCAGTTATACAGTAGATATTTTTGTTGTACAGTATCTCAATTTCTTAATTTTAATAGTAGTATTGTTGCTAATGAGGTAGGCTTATGCAATAATAATGTATGTCTTTGACTTTAAGTGGTTAATTATCTAATTGAATTTAACGTACAAACTTTTTAAGAGAAGGCGTAATTCGTCGAACTTTCGACACGTGATTCATCACACTTACGTCAGTACGTAGTTCTGCTTCTAACCATACCATACGTATAATTGGATGAACATTACCAGTGAACGCTTAAAAATAAAGTAACCCCAAATGTATCACTTGGATCAAAAACAAATAACAATTGCGTCAATGTGGTATCATGAACTCAAGATACAATATCTATTGGTAAGTGTTAAATACAGAAATAATGACTACTAAATGACTACTGTGAAAATTAGTAATTACATCATATTTCGTTCATAAGAAAAATTCATTTTTCTCTCATAAAAGAGGCTACTTAAAGCTTGTCGTCTGCTCGTAAAAAAATTCATCTTTTTCGTTTCAACCTTTGAATATCATAAAAAAAAAAGTTTTTTGAAATACTGTTTAAAAAATTTAAAAAATGTTGATTACGCGTGGAATATTTTTTTTAAGCCTCCTTCTAATATTTTTTGTGACACCTACCTTTATCGGTGCAACGAAGCCATATGGTAATTAAAAATAAAAAAAAATTAAATTGTCTAAAATTGATAAGATATATAATTTTCTTACCTTATTAATTTTTAAGATTCAAATGATCCTAGCACTTGGAGTTCACAGGAGCTTAAAGAATGGTTATCAGAGCATCGTGTAATTTATAAAGGTATTCCAGAAAAGAAAGATTTGGTTTGTTTAGTCAAAAATCATAAGGATGAAGTGTCAAAGACAACGAAAGAATCTGTTCAAGATTTCGTAAATTATTATATTGGATCTCTTAAAGATGGTGAATAATAATAATTCGTTTATTGATATTTTACTGCGGCAAACCATTTTTTATTTTTCTAATTTATATTATTCATATATATCATTTAATAGTTGACTACGATGCGAGAGAACTTACTCAAGACAAATACAATGAATACAGTCAAAAAGTCGCTAGTCAAATTGAATATATTAGGCAGCAAACTCATCTTACTGAAGAACAAGTTAATTCAGTTTTTGACCAAATATTCGAACGATTAAAAAGTACCAAAGCCGCTGCGAATAAAAATTTAGAAAAGGCTCTTTACCAAATCAAGGATTCATACTCCCTAGCTAAAGAACGTAGAGACGCTATTATTCATGATGCTTCAAGCAGAATTGAAAAAGATTTATCAACCAGTAAGGAAGTTTCTCAAAAGACTGTAGACTGGTTTAAAGAAGAAATTTATAAATTGAATGAGAGCGGGGCTTTTGCTAAATCACGCCTTGGAACTCAAGTTAGCCTGATTTTACATGGTACAGTTTTGTTTTTATTATTATTTTTGTTGATCATATTTTAAAAAAATTATTAATTATATTTTCATTTAATATATATTAAGGTATTCAAGAGAGATTAACACAAAATAAAATCGCGACTGCTGATCAAGTTAACACTGCTTATGATAAATTGAATGCGGCTGTTGAAGATTCTTACCGGTCTATTAATGGAACTTTAGAACGAATTCGTAAAGAACTCTATGATTCAATTGGAAGTAACGCTGAAACTGTTGTTGAATCAATAAGAAATCAATTATCTACCGTTAATGATTATCGTCTTCTGACTCAGGAGAAAATTCAGGCCATTCTTGATAATATTGGTCAAACTCTTCAAGATGGAAAGACTTATACAGTTGACCAGATTCAATATATTAAAGATACAATCAAAAGAGGTTTCGGCGCCGTCAGATATTACTATAGTTCAGCTACTGGTCAGACGAAACAAGATGTTTACTGGACTAAGGACGAGCGTTTAAATAAAATTATTAAGGGTATTCAAGACAAAATTCAGGAATTAAAGAAAAAAGGAGATCAAAAACTTTCCCTGCATGAAATAGAAACTGATATCTCGCTTCAACAACTTAATCCTGGACAAGCAAGGATCCTTTCCGATGTTATAAAAGAACAACTTGGGAATCTAAAAAATGTTCGAGATCTTACTGAAGAAAAGGTTTTATCCTTTTTGAATGCTGTAAAAGTCAAGTTGGCTGATACCGGTGAATATTTAGGTGAAAGTTATGATACAGTTAAAGATACAGTTAAAGAAAAAGTTTCTAGTGGGTATGATACTGTGAATGAAGGTTATCAGGCTGCTAAGAACAAAGCTTCGGAGGGTTACGAAAAAGCATCCGATAAATTGGGATTTGATAAGATGAAAGAGCAATTAAAACATGAAAAAGATGAATTGTAATACATTTCTTTTTTGTGACATATTTTTTTCTTTAAAAATTTTTTTATGTAGTTAAAATACTTTATCGCTATTTCCATTTTTTTTTTTTATATATACTTTATGAACTTTATGATTATTCTTCATTATTGTTGTTATTGCATAATAAATTGAATTCTAAAGATATATTTTACGCAAGTTCGCACCCCCGTTTATAAGAATGCCTTTTAAGATAAAAGTATTGATGTAATTAAAATATATTATTTAGTTCTTTACGTGATTTTTTACTTTCATTGCCGTACCTTTATCAGTTATCTTATTCAAAGACCTAAAAGGGAAGGTGAAATGAAAAGGACATAAATAAACGCCAAGTATTTACAATCTTGAATTAACTGCGAATGTATAAGTTATCTCCGGTTATGGTTACACCTACTCTCGGTTGAGAAGAACATCTATTATTTTGCATATATGCATGCATGTCGATATACTATACGTACATACATATCGTAAATGACCTTGTAGCAATACTGCAATAGTAAATAAATCTTTTTTAAGAGTCTCTTGCACATTGTCACATGATCAAAGTTAAATTCCGAGGTCAAAAATTTTTATCTGTAAAGTTTGCTTTTTTTTTCAGTTGAGAAAACCATCTTTTGTATACATGCATGCATATCGATATACAATACATACAGAACATAAATGAACTTATACGTAATAGTAACAATAGTAAATAAATTTTAGTCTCTTGCACATTGTCACATGATCAGTTAAATTCTGAGGTCAAAAAATTTTATTTGCAAAGTTTGCCTTTTTTTTTCGTTTAAAAAAAATAAATTCAAATACAAAAATTTTCACTTTAAAGGAACAAAGAATAAAAAAAGCTAAACTATAAAATTAACAAAAATTTATAAGTATTGTATAAAACTATTGAAGTATGTATAGGACGTAAAAGAATCAGCATGTATAGCAAACTTGCTTAAATATTCTCTTTTATAATATATACAATGAACCGATTTTTTCTTTTTCATGGAGCCAAAAAAGTTAACATATTCAGATCTTCTTATGTTGCTAAAATATTTACAAGAATTATAACGCTAAAAAAAAAAAAAAAAACGGAACGAAAAAAAAAAATATACACAAGCAGAATTGCAATTCTGGGGGGCTGGGGGATGGGGAAATCTAAACGAAAATAATATACAAAATCTCAAGCACTAATTAATCAAAAAAACATCTATCTATCATACATAATAATGATAAATAGATTTCTACTTTTAAATTAGTGGAGGATAAGAAAGAGAAAGAGAAAAGGGGGAATAAAAGGGGGATTAAAAAAAACAAAACTTTTTTTTTTTGTTTACATTTTTCTTTTGTATTTTTTTTGTATTTTTTTGTATTTTTTTTTTTTTTAGTATGCTTCATTAAAGAATAAAGAGGAAAAATAATTTTAAAGCAACAAGAATAATTGTTTTTTTTTGTTTTTTTTTTTGTTTTTTATCTATATGTTAACTGATTTAAATAGCTTGCCAGCCGTTGGATTCGCCAGTGTTGCTTGAGCGCATTGTGTCGCATTATCACTTCTTAGATGACGATTCAGTGCATCCAAGCGCGCGAAAGCGCGACCACAATTACCACAAACATGGGGTTTTAATCCAAGATGTAGTTTCTGATGACGTTTGAGATCATGTTGTCGTGCAAAAGCTCGAGGGCAACCAGGATAATTACATACGAAAGGTCGTTCATCAGTGTGGGTTCTAAGATGAGACTTCAAATTGTATTGCCGAGTAAAAGTCTTAGGGCAATGTTCATGAGGACAGGCGAAAGGGGCAAGCGATTTCGTAGATTTTCTTTGCTGTTTGGTAGTGGTACCCAAAGTTTCAATATGAAGACGTTGAGATAACTCATTACCAGGTAAAGATTTGCGGCGATTGTGCTGTTGGAAAGCTACTTCAGACTTCACTGGAGTTGAAGCGATCTTGCGGAGAAAGATAGCATCATCTAGTGATTTGCGACGTGCAGCTTCCGAGGCCATGTCGGCACTAAAATAATCTCTAGCATCTAGAGCGGCCAATTCACGTGGGAAAAAAGATTTTGCATCCATTTCGAATAATTGATCTGCGGTCGAATTGGAAATCTTTTCTTGTGAAGTTGGAATTACACCGACAAAAGGTGATTCTGCACCCGTTGGAATAGAAAAGCAATCCAATGGATGAGAAATCATTGGCCCTAAAAAAAAATAAAAAAAAAATAAAAATATATAAATAGGAGTATATATGAATATAAGTATATAAATAAAAATATGTAAGTATATAAATATAAATATAAATACGTAATATAAAAATAGAATTATACCTTGTGTAGAATATGGGGAGAAATGGCCAATTGGCATTTCTTTAGCCATGGCCATTGCAACATTATAATCATGATCATTATTTAAAGAACCTTGATGTAGATTCTCCATTTTAATAGGAAATGAAGGATCCGTAAAATAAGAAGGAGGGGAATCCGCCGAGAAACTATCAGTGAGATCAAGGTCTAGATCAGAGCAAGTTTCAGGAGATGAAGAATCCGGTGTCAAAGTATGGGAGGTTGGTGGCCCTAAAGAAAATAGTGGAGGATAATAACAGTAATTACCCTCCGTAGATAGAGAGAACGGTTCTATCATTGAAGTAGGTGAACAACTCAAGTCTGAGTTGTAATAAGGTAAATATTTTCTTTGAATATCTTCTGACGAAGAATAATTTTGTGGCATTGAGCTCGGGCGACCAAGAGCTAATACCGAACAAGCCTCAATTGTTTCTTTTTGTTGTTTCATTATACTAAAGGAAAAATAGTAAGAGCTTTTTTTTTTCTTTCAGGTACAAAGAGGCGTTGTCGTGTACTTTGTGAACGGGTGGCGGAGTTCGGATGTGGAAAGGGAAGCCTTGAGAGGCAGACAACGAATTTTTTGTTTAAGGAATAGAATTTTCAAGTACTTTATAAATGATTCCCGTATTTACTTTTCGTAACGAATATTTCAGAAAAACGGGCATAAAGTAAAGTTGAAAGATGAAAGAACTCGAAAAAAAAAATTTCAAAAAAATTGTCAAGAAGGCTAGGATTTTATTAATAATTTCAAAAAAAAAAAAAAAACTGGATTTTTTTTTTTATATAATTTACTCTAAAAAAAATTTTTTTTTTTTACGCACTTTGCAGGTATTGATTTGTTAAACTTGATTATTAGAGATTTTCAGGAAAAATAGAGTTGTGTCACAAAGAAAAGTTTAAAAAAACTTGCAAATTTTTATAGAATAATCTTGATTTAATCAAATAAATAAGTTTGATCAGAACTTTTTTGAACCAATGAATAAATAACATTTTAATTTATAATAGTTAATATAGTTAAATTCTTTCACGCGCAAATTTACTCTTCACTCAACGGTACAATCTTTAAAAGTAATGATGGCAAGAAATTTGAATAATTTGAATCTACTCTTTACTTTCCTGGTACGTTCCGTAATGTGTAGCGCTTTTAGAGAGTGTCTTTTTTTTTCACTGCCGATCCATGAGAAAAAAAAAATATTGCGCCCGCTAAATTGCACAATCAACAAATTTTTGCACCGCCATGACATGAAATTTTTTTTAAATAACAGATAATATATGAATCCGGTATTTAAATTAAAGTAACGATAAAAAAAAATAAGTACTGTAAGTAAATCAATCATCTCGAAACGAATATATTTTTTTAAAAAAGAGACGATCTCGTTAATTTTTTTTTTTTTTTTTTTTTTTTCGTTGTGGAATATTTTGTTAGATTCCGGGCAAGCACAGCCCCCATAATCGGTACCTTCCGATTCATAATTCCCATAGAAACTACAATAAATGCTATTTTCAGTATTAAATCATTCGAAAATCGACATTTAGAATTTATATTACTAGGTATATATTTTGTTTAGAGGGAAGTTAAGGTTTTTTTTTTTTTTTTTTT
>CAJVPU010001378.1:0-13083 GCA_910591775.1 Dentiscutata heterogama | reverse complement strand
TAACTTGACAGAATTTGAGAAATTTTTATTCCGGCTCCAGATTATAGAAATTAATTGTTTTTACTATTAAATTGCCCATTTCTACATATAGAAATTCTGTACATCTCTCGCGAATCGCGAATTAATATATTAATTTTTTTTTATTTATTTTATAAAATATAAATATTTACTTCGCTATCAATATCTAGATGTTCTAGATAATTTGATTTTGTGATACCATGCTTGTCCCGTAAGTGATTTAAATTAGATGTGTTTCCATCTTTCTTTACATAAGGGTGAGGCTTACTTTGATCATCAGCCACGCAAAGTTTACAGAAGACAATTTGAGGATCTGTTTCACTTTCTTTAAAAAAATGGGTTGTATGACTTTGATTTGTTCGTGGTTTATATTGGGTTTTTGGTATTTTTTGTGGTTCTATATTTGTAGATGAATCGGAAAGTTGACTATCTAATGAATTTATAGATTCTGAACGATACATTGCATTCGAATTAGAAGAAATTGGGTCCATTTCTTGTTATTATTAAAAAAATAAATTGCATCATTTATTAGTATTAAAGGATGACGAAGTAATTACAAATTTATGATATAATACTACTTCGATTTTGATTACTAATACAATTTCAAATAGACTTAATTCCGAAATTCTGGAATTAATTAAAATCGAATTTTAATTTAATTTTCAAACCGGTTTATGGAGTTTTACAACCGAATTAGATTATTACAAAACGGTTTACTATTAAAACCGATTTAACTCGAATTTAAAGTCGATTTACATTAACCGGTTCCGACCTCTAATCACAATTTTCCTACCAGTATATACAGGTAGGTGGTAGCTACCGTTAGCTACCACTACCGGTAGTATAACAGACTTTCGTTCTGATTGGCTAATTCTTCTACCTATATACATATAGTGCAAGCCGTAATCAACCAATCAGATTTAGTAAACAGCTAACCATCTATTTACCATCTACCACTTTATATCATTAACCTCACGGTAGTTACTGGTAGCTAACGGTAGTTACCAATGGTAAATAGTTACCGGTAGCTACCAACTCACATCACTATTACTAAGTTTTTGGTATACTATGAGCTTGTTGACTTTCTCTAACTAAAATCACCCGCTTGGCGATTCGTTCAGACTAGAATATATTAAATAGCAGATTATTGATCTATGAGAGTGTGATATAATAAGTGTTCTATGTTACTGAATAATTCTGAATATAGTTTACTATTTTTTGACAATAATGTTATACAAAAAATTTTAATAATAAGGCTATGAAAATTAATAAATTGGTTTTCATAACCCGGTCGTGTCAAAAAAATTTTTTATATGTTTTAACAATCGGGTGGGGTTAAAATTTTTTTTTTTATATATATTTTATAAGATTTTTTATATGAAACTTGAAAAAAATTTGTATGGTCTAATTTATTTTTAATATATTGTTTTTGAAAATTTGAAAGTGTATTAATAAAAAGTGTTTAACAAAGGTTTATAAAACATATTTTTTTGATGTTTTAAATAATTACTTAAAAACCAAAAGAAGATGTATTGTAAATTTTTAATTTTTATATATAGTAACTATAGATGATTTTTAAGATTTTTTAAAAAGATAAATTATATATCATATATGTCCGTTAGGTATAATATAAAATCAAAGCAACTAAAATAACCCATTTTTTATTATTTAAGTAAAATTAATGTATAAATAATAAAAAATGATTTTCTAATATTTTCTAAAAAAATTTTTATTAAAATATAACAGCATTTTTAAATGTTAAATTTGAGTTATAGGTAATATTGTATCTTTATTTTTTTTTGCTTGAAAAATTATTAAAAGTGACCCATCGCACCATTGGTAACTGTGGCACCCTATAATCTGCCAATCACATTTAAAGATTGATTTTCAATTAATTTTCATATTTTTGCAATTTTCTTAGTTGAATCATGATCACTAGGTGTGCGTATTTGTAGCAGAAGTAAAATTCTAGGTTATCTACAAATACATTCTCCAGAAGCTCTATAAATATATACTCTTCAGGTTGATTTTCATTTATTTCTATAAGTCCCTTTTGTTTTCTAATAGATCTTTGCAACAATTATTATGGGTCTGATTTTTTCAAATTCTATTATAGGTTTAAAGGGTTTACACCCTTAACAATAATGAGTTGATGAAAGTTCCATTTTACGGTAAAAGTAAATATATAAAAAAAAAAAAAAAAAAAAAAAGAGAAAAATATTTTTGTACATATGTATGAAAAGAATTATTAATCGTGTACAATACGTATGTATTACGAAATATTGACCAAGCTTATGCAATATTTGTTCCGGTATAGTATTAACAAAAGTATGCAACATTTATTGCGATATAATATTAATCAAAATAGTACACTATATTTATTACGGCATAATTTAATATACAACAAACTCATGAACTCTTTCTCCAGCTTCGTGATAACTCATAAGACACTGAATCACGTGCATGTCGTTTTTTGGTGGTTACGCTAGGGAGATCTTTGAAATACAATGTGCCTAAAATTTTAGATAGTGATATTCTGTAACTATGCTTGTTTAGCTAGTAGCTAAGTACTTTAATATACTGCATAAGAAAAGACATGCACTGCCTTCTTAGAGCAGGCGGAAAACACAGTCCGATATGTTTCTCATTTGCTTTACTGTTTATACTATACAATAGCAGAGATCTTTTCGATTTTTAACAGTTGCCCTACCTTGTTAGTTCAGGTATGCATTAGAAAAGCGTCTTTCTGCGTTGCGAATACAAAGTAAGATTTCCTATTATATTATATAATAGGGAATTTTCAACGCAGGAAGATGCTCACCTAATACAAACCTGAGTTATACTTGATGCACCCGACACAATAAACAAAAGGTAGAAAAGCTGTAAAAACCGAAAAATACTCCTACTATCATTGTAAGTACGATGATGCCTTGGCAATTTATCATCATTCAAATTTGCCAAAATTATGCATTCGTTATTACTCATGATATATTCTGCAACCTTGTATACTTTAAATTTATTTCAGCATTTTAATTAGCAAAAAGATTGATTTAAAAATTTTAAAGAGGATCATAATATTATAAAGTTTATTAATAAAAAAGATTCTAATATTTATAAGAGATACGTACAAATTTTAAAGCCAAAAATCTTAATTTCTTTATCATTTTTCAAAAAAGTAGAATTATTAATTGCATATTTCTATGCAGGCAATATCATAATTAATAGGTTTTGCTGTAGCACATGGAGGTACGTACAACCTAGAAATGTAAAATTTATCAGAACCTGCCAAATTATTATTACGAATTTCAAGTTAGATTAGCTAAGATTTCAAATTACGTTGTTTTTTATAAGACGAAGTTGGCGCCATTATACTTGAAAGTTGTTTTGGACCATTATCATCAGAAACATGGGCAAAAAAATGAAAATATCACGTACTCGAAATATCTACAAAGGTTTAAAAGATGGTTTATGCAAGAGAAACGTGAATCAAGAAAACATTTCATATTATTGGTCAGCATGAATAACATTATGAACATTGAAATTTTTAATGAAATAAATTCGTGTTTTTAACAAAAATTTTTGGAAAATTTTAGTACAACTTCTCAGGAGTTACTGTATACTGTGACTTTGTTATTTGAAATTTTTTTGATTTACGCATTACACCAGATTTGTTACAATATCTTATTTGCTGTAGTGATTCTATGAATGCATTCATAGCTAATGCAATAAATTCGTTTAACATGCATTATAGTAATCGAAAAATTGCTATAATATAATCGCTATCTGGTAAATCTGCAAAAAAAATGTGTAACATGAAGCTTTAGTCAATCGTCAGAACTTTCTCTTATAAATTCAATTCTTATCAATATGATATTTCTTTGATACATATTGTGAATGCGCTAGCTGCAGTTATGGATGCTAAAAATCTTTATTTACCTAGATTAAATAATAATTAATTTATTTCCGTGTTTTAATTTATCGTTATCACGTTAATATTATACTAAACGTATAAATTTTTCTGGAAAGAATGTCCATTTAATAAAAGAACTTTCCTCTTTTCTCTGATTAGCTGGCGTGGACAGAAACCGTGCATAGCGTCTAAGTGACCTTTCAAAATTTTTACCATTTTTTGACAACTATTTAATAATAAAAGAAAGCAAATAGTACTTCATTTATTCTTTTTCTATTTTTCTTTGTTTCTTTCTTTTTTTTTTGTTTACTGATTAATGACCTACTGTATACGTATTCTGAACTTATTTTCCGAAAAGTACTTTATGCCAGCCAATCAAAGGAAAGCATTCCATTGTATGCAAAGAAGGAAATACCGTATACGTATATTTTAACATCAATTGGCGCGTCTTTTCTAGATATTATGGTCGTCCAGAGATTTCGAATATTGCAAAAGTGAAAACTGCATCGGAATAGAGAAACATGGGTAATACTATATCAACCAACACTAAAACTAGTCTAAATCACTATACTAAACAACTAAACCATATCTAAACTTTAATATTGGAAGGCTACGAAAGAGCGTGGAAGACTTGGTCCGAGTTATTAGGCTCTAGACTACGTCACGAGGCTCTACTTAGAAATCACGGGACTAAACTATTAATTCTTTATATGAATTGATTTATCAGAGGACGAGTTCCAAGCTTTTTATAACTTTTTGCACTATTAGTAGGTGCATAATCCCTATAAAAAAAGTCGATCCGTGATTTATATTCCAAGTTTTTTCCGTAAATGTTGCATATTCACGGAATTTATAACCTTGACTATGTTCGCTATGTTAACTATGTTCCCTATATTAACTATGTTCGCGTTGATCACTATGTGCTAATGTACAAATTTACAAATGTTCAAATGACAAATTTATAAATGTTCAAGTGCTCAAATGTACTCGGTAATTCATTCTACGGTAGCTATATATTTCGCTTTACTCATTTTGAGATTCTATTGAACTACATACTCGTATTAACTAAATTCCTATAATCAACTAAAAAGGAAATAAAAAAAAAACTAGTGACTAAAATGAGACAATAAAAGAAAAATAGAAAACTAACCACACAATAGCTGCATAGATATCATTCATGCCATTCATGCTCGTACTATTACTGTATTACCTCCATTTAGATCAAATATTATTGGTATCGCTGATTTTATTTATATTTATTTATTGCGGAAATGAAAATTGCTATTTATTAAAGAACTATCATGAATAGCCCCCATTTACTGTCTGAATTAAAAAAGGATTTTCGCCTTTTGGTCATTTGTGTAACTCATGCAGATCATTACGTATAAAATCTTTACCCGCTACATCGCCGTATAAAACGGAAAGACCAGAGTCATTATCAAAAAAAAATTTTTTTTAGCGTACATACTATAAATATTTTTCAATTATGTCTAGCTCACCAAATATAAATGCAAATTTAGCGAAAGAAACTTTATTAACTACTACCAATATTATAAGTAACTTTATTCCTTTAGTTGGTGCGGTTAGAGATCTAATTGAACAAATTTATCAAATTTGTGAAGATGCAGAATGTAATAAAGAAATTTGTTCAATTATGACTCGTAGAATAGAAATAGCAGAATTTGCTGTTGAAAAATTAATGAAAAAAAGAGATAAAGAAAAATATTTATCTCAACTTAAATATTTTTTATCTTTTAAAAAATTTGAAAATCTTTTAAAAAATATAAGAGAGTTTACTAGTAAAGTTTCAAAATTAAAAGGTTTTAGAAAATATCTAAATGTAATGGAAGTTAAAAAAGTTTATGAAACGTTAACTAGAGAATACTATGAATGTATGAATGAACTACAATTTGCTATAGCTATTGTTAGTGAAATTGATAGAAACTTGGAAGATCAAAAAGTTGATCAAGCTTTAAAGGATGTTGAAGATGTAAGTATAATAATCTCGTAATATTATCATCTTTATTATCATCTTTATTATATTTATCATTTTATTATCATACTATGATTATTATTATTATTATTATGTTATTACAGTAAAGTTTTTTCTTTTAAATTTTTTTATTTTTCTAGACTCTTAATAAAGTTGATTCTGAAATTACGGATGCTAATGATAAACTCGATGTGATAGTTCAAGACATATCCATAATAAAGACTCAAATAGCTGAACAACCAAGTAAAGTCCAAGTAAAAAGGATTGACCCAAGTGAATTGAGCGAACCTCCTGTTCAATCTAAAAAAAATTATCGTGGAAATGTCGCTAAAAAAATTAGTAAAGATTATAGAGAAGTTGCTTGCAAACCTATTTATGATTTTAAAAATCATGAAGGAGAATTAGTAATTCTTGGAAAATTAAGTCAATCTCCATACATTCTTCAGTTTTATGGTCTTTCTTATATTGAAAACCGTGATGTTATGGTCTTTGATTGGGTTGAATATGGAACTTTAAGAGATATTTATAATAATTATGATATTCCTTGGACTAGAAAAATACGGATTATTCGTGATATATGTCGTGGTCTTGCATTTTTACGTACTGTAAATATTTTTCATCATGATGTTAGATGTGAAAATGTTTTTGTAAGTTTATTTATAATTTATATTGATATAACAATATGAAATTTATGATTATTCAAAATTTACTAATGTATTATTAAATTGTAGTTAGGAGAAAGCTTGGATCCAAAACTTGGAAATTTCAGATATGCACGTGAAGTCGACGCTATTTCTATCAATCTTTCAGGTTTAGTAACTGATATTATTCGTTGGATGGCTCCTGAACAGATTGAAAAATATAGACCTAGTGATAAAGATGAAAAAGAAGGATTCTCACCTTACGTTAAAAGAGATATCATAAAAGAAAGAAAAGGAAAAAGGATCTCTCATGATGATAAAGGTGAAAAAGAAGCAAGAAGGATCTCAACTGATGATAAATGTGATAAAAATGAAAGAGGATATACATTCAATTGTGAAATGTATAGGTATTTATAACCAATTATGTAAGATATCCTGACTACTTTGTGTTAATAGAAACTTACTATTTATTATTTATTATTCTTCGCAATCAAGTTTTGGAATGCTTATTTGGGAACTTTGTTACGAAAAGTTGCCTTATGAAAATTTAGATCTTAAAGAAATATCTGATCTTGTTTTAGCTGGAAAGCGTGAAAAACTTTTAACAGGAAAATTCGAAAATCCCAAAGATAAGGAAACTCAAGAAAAACTTATTGAAATTATTAAAAAGAGTATGTACAGTGTAATAAATGAAACTAATGTTGATAGGAAATCTTTATAATCTTTAATTTATCTTTTTTTGTTTAATTGATAAATAGCATGGGAGCATGAACCACGTGAACGAATAGATATTACAAAATTAAACAGAAAACTTGAAAAATTAACTGCAGCATATCCTATTTCTCTTGATGCTCCTAGGCTTTTAAAAGATAAAACATTAAATTTTGATGGAACAAATACACTTATTCCTGATCTGTCAGAATCCCTAGAAATGACTAAAATTAGTGATGATAATATATCATCAATTCCTCTTCCTCTTGAAAAAGGAATCAAGCTTCATAAAAATAGAGATTACAAAAATGCTTGGAAATGTTTTGAAGAAAATGCTAATCTTGGTGATTCTTTAGCAAAATATTGGCAAGGATATTATTTATATTATGGCCTTGATATTGAAAAGGATATAGAACGATCAAAACACCTTTTTAAAGAAGCTGCTGATCATGATCATTCAGATGCTCAGTGCCGATATGCTGTTTTATTACTTTCTGATCTTAATAATGCTAATGAAATTAGAAAACAAGAGCTCTGTAAAGAAATTTTACATTATTTTAAATTGGCTGCTGATAATAAGCATGCTTTTGCCATGTACTACTTGGGTGATATTTATGTTTATGGAAAACTTAAGGTAGAACCAAATAGAGAGCTTGGGTTAAAATATTTAAGGCTTGCAGCTTCGCAACATAATGACCAGAATAGCGAAAAAGCAATTAAATTATTAGAAAAATTAGATGAAAAAGTTTAAAATCTGTTTTCATTACATTTTAAATTGTATTTAAATTGTATTATAGGAATTCTTGTAAAATATATCTATCTATCTATATCTATGTATTTATTTAAATACATTTATTCTTTTATAATCGCGCATTTTCAAATTACTATAAGTGATTTATGCATCTTATTGAATAATAAATATGGAAAGCAAGAATATTAGAAACTTCGCACGTTTCATCTTCGCAGAGTTTAGTTAGTACTTAAATCTATATATTTGCACAAAGACGTTTTTTCACAGCATTATAAAGATATTGCTAATTATTTAAAGTCCGCAGATAACCAGCTCGTCTGCATCATCTTTGATCGATCGGTTAGGGCAGTTTTCATGGTTTTTCTAAGGAATATTAATATTGTGAGCAAAGGTATATTCTTGCAGCTTAATTTCGCCTATAATAATTCAGCATGTTTCTTAAGTTTGTGGTGCAAACAGTAAAATTTTAGGTCAAATATTAAGGATGATATTTGACCGATATTTGAATGATAATAAAGGCATCTTCGACGTTGTTTTATGCGAGTAGTATAGTTTTATTTTTTTATCTTATACTGCATGTTGTGCCTTTCCGTCGTAGATACCTTATTACAGTCAGATCTCCATAAGTGCAACCTCTATAAATGCATGCTTCTCTAAATGTACACTCAAATACCGCCCAAATATATACATGACCTCTATAAAATGCACTTTTTCTTATTATTCTCTAATGTATATCTATATTACTAAAGTGTGGTACCAAGGCGTGCACTTAAAGAGGTCTGATTGATATTACGAATTTACTTAAGAATTGTTAGTAGACCACATATGCTAAGAATAAAAATGTCTTTTTAAGGATGGATGAATCCGTCTAGTCCGCCCCAGTTTTCGTCCTAAAAGCGGTACTAATGATTTAAAATCAGCTGTAGACTGAAATTATATGACCGAAGTACGTAATCAATAAAAGTGATCATGTAACAAAAATTAAATTTAATTAGCCATTTTTAGATATTTATGGAAACTAATCTCAAGACCAGAGACTAAATAACTGTGGGCCAGTTAAACAGGAGTTTACTAATTTCTCCCACCACTTCTGATTGGTTCTACTAATTATTCACATATCGGAGTATCTGTACTATTAATTAAATTTATAGTACTCCGATAGTGAAGTGGTGGGGAAAATTAGTAAACCCGTTAAACAGTCCTTAATTGGTCTTTCCAAACTTATTCATTTCTTATTCTTTTCTACAACACTATAACCATAGTGCATTCGATGCATAAGTAACAAAAAACTAAGGAATTTTTCGGTGCTTGTATTCTCTGATATGAGCTATATTGAAGAGTTTTTCTATCATCCAACACATTGTCATAAAAATAACATGAGCTTTAAGACTCTTTATATAAAACAAAAATGCGAGAAAAAGCA
Organism: Dentiscutata heterogama; assembly: GCA_910591775.1. Lineage (NCBI taxonomy): Eukaryota > Fungi > Glomeromycota > Glomeromycetes > Diversisporales > Gigasporaceae > Dentiscutata > Dentiscutata heterogama. The sequence continues at coordinate 3,636 of CAJVPU010001378.1, read as the reverse complement.
TGTAAGCTATCGAATTAATAAGATAAATATTTAATTAACATATTGATTATGGATATTTATACAATATTAGTAGTTGATTTATTCAGAGTTAAAAAGACATATTAAAGGTATCGGGATAAAAAGCTTGAAATACTCGCAATTTAGCGAAATAAAAATAATTGGTGCAATAGTGTATTCGACTATTTTTCAAAAAAGAAATGTGTTCTGAAAAGTTTAAATAATTACCTTTTGTTGGATGAAAAAGATTTAAACAATCAAACGTGAGGTAATGAATTATTCTATATTTTGTTTTTTTTTTAATATTAACAATTTCTATATAATAAATAATTTCATGTTGGTATTACGGGATCATTTACAAAGAAGACAATATGATGATATTTATAAAATTTCATGAATAATTGAACTATCCAAATCGCAAAAGAAATTACTCTTGGATTGAAACATTTGTATCATCCATCGTGACTATGGCTGTTAACCAAACCCGGTAATTTGGGACTTAGTAAAAATCCCAAAGGTTTCTACTAGATTGGCAATTGTGTCGTAACCCAAACTATATCTGGGAAAACTTTCGACCAAATCCCAAACGCCATGGCTAGGGTACTAATGTTTATCATGTGATCGTCGATCATTGGGTTCAGTGATCTTTAAGTGTCCCAATGTGATTCTTTTTGATAAGGATGCATGCCGTAAAATACGTAATTGTGTTTGTTGCTGATCGATCATTGTAAGGGTTCCCTAATTGAGAGGGAGTGGTGGGTAAGTGATTATTATTGTACCTTCTTCCTTCATCCATTTTGTAAAATGAACTTCACTCGAAGGTAAGATTCTAATCATGTGCTACCTGTGGAGTAACCGAAGTTGAACCCAGATTTCTTGCTTTGTTAATGATTGTAGATGGTAGGTTGTTGCGTTCTAGCATGAGACGAATCTCACGTTGATAAAAGCGTTGGTAGACTTCGTTATTTGACCAGTTTCCTAATGCCATAATCGTTGGCAAGTCGACTCCAGCATTTTGGGCAAAGAATGCCTCTTTAATCCATCTGGAAATAGTATCAACTGATACTGGCTTGTGAGGGATAGCAGAGATCTTTTTCGCTACCCTACCTTGGAAAGTGTCGGGAGTACGTCAGTATAACCGGGGTTTGCATAAAGAAAGCATCTTCCTGCGTATCGAATACAAAGTAAAGTTTCCAATTATATAATATAATTGGAAATTTACTTTGTATTCGGTACGCAGGAAGATGCTCTTCTTATGCAAACCCGGGTTATACTTGACACATTTTCCAAGGTAGGGCAGTTGTTAAAAATCAAAAAAGACCTCTGCTATTAAGTGATACTTAATTGTCGCATTATTTATAAAGAATAAATTTTTTTTTTAATAGACACACTGACAAGAAAATAATAATTTTGAATTAGACAAATTTCTGCAAGGCGCGTATAATCGTTTTCAGTGAAGAACTTCCACAAGCATAATTTTTTTTAAGAAAATTTACATTTTAGTGAAATTATTTAATAAATATACCGTGTTTGTGCGCAATAACGCACATGTGCGTTAAAAAATTTTTTTTTGACTCAAAATAATGTCCATGTGCTTTCCAAAATAGTGCGTCCCTTTATATATACATTTTCATTAATAAAATCAAGGCTTCCCCTGGTAACCGGAATTTGTCAAAATAATTCGAACGCGCGTCCCGAAATAACGCGCATGATAATAACTAACACCTGCGCGTTATTACACATGAATATAGTATACGATGGTCATTGTCATACGTCAGAATTTATTAAACCATTTAAAACTATTATGAATCAAACAAACATTATTATGGTTTAAATCATTTTCTATCACTAGCCATGTGCGTTTAAGGATTTGTACTTATTTCTTATACAGTATTATCTTGCAGGAAAATTTGCATGGCTAGTCAGAAGAAAGTAGGGTTCATTGTAATGCGTTATAATTGTGCGCAAAAATCACAATGTTCAATATATATATCTAGAAAAGTATAAATTGCTAGTATTTTTCCCTTTCTCTTGTCTTATCTTAATATTTCTTGCCTCAAAATGTTATCAAAATTTTATTTAATCTTTATTATCACTTTAACTTTTATTACAATGGTCATCAACCCCGCTCTTACTATGTCTATTGAGCATCTGAATAAACGAAGTATAGTTTCATGACATTTTATAATAAAAAATTTTGAATTATATATTATTAACATTCTCTAATTAACTAATCCTTCTCTAATCAATTATAAATAAATTATTATATTATAAATTGGAATAACTTATTATTAATAAAATTCTCTAATGAATATTTAAATTATTAGATGGTAAATATAAAATTAATTTATAAATTTATAATTAAATAAAACTTTTTAACAATATATAAATTCAATTATTAGATCGTAAATATAAAATTAATTTGAAATTGAAAATTTTATAAAAATTAATAATTAAATAAACTTTTGTAATTTCTTATCTATAAATTAAATTATTAGCCGGTGAGTAGAAATTATTTATAAGTTAGAATAATTTATAATTGAATAAAACTTCTATAATTAATATATAAATTAAATTTTAGCCGGTGAGTAGAAATTATTTTATAAGTTAGAATAATTTATAATTGAATAAAACTTCTTTAATTAATATATATATTCAATTATTAGATTGTAAATATAAAACTAATTTATAAGTTTATAATTAAATAAAACTTCTTTAATTAATACATAAATTAAATTATTAGTTGGTAAGTATAAAATTAATTTGCAAATTGATATTTTATTACACTTTATAATTAAATAAAATTTTTATAATTTCTTATCTATAAATTAAATTATTAGCTTGTAAGTTTAGATATTATTTAAAGTTAGAATTATTTATAATTGAATAAGCTTCTCTTATCATTATATTACTGTAATTTACAAATTTAAAATTTTATAACAATTTATAATTAAATAAACTTTGTAATTTCTTATTAGTCGGTGAGTAGAAATTATTTTATAAGTAGAATAATTTATAATTGAATAAAACTTCTTTAATTATTATATAAATTCAATTATTAGACGGTAAATATAAAATTAATTTGCAATTGAAACATTTGTAACAATTTATAATTAAATAAAACTTCTGTAATTTCTTACCTACAAATTAATTATTAGTTGGTGAGTAGAAATTATTTTTAATTTAGAATTGTTTATAATTGAATGAATTTCTTTATTATTACATTAATTAATTTACAAATTGAAAATTTTATAACAATCTATATATAAATTAAATCATTAGCGGGTAAGTAGAAATTATTCTATAAATTGGAATAATTTATTATTAGTAAAATTTTTCTAATCAATATATAAATTATTAGATCGTAAATATAAAATTAATTTATAAATTGATAATTAAATAAAACTTCTTTAATTAATACATAAATTCAAATTATTAGATGGTAATTTAAAATTAATTTGCAATTAAAAATTTTATAACAATTTATAATTAAATAAAACCTCTGTAATTTCTAATCTATAAATTTAATTATTAGTTAGTAAGTAAAAATTATTTTATGATTTAGGATAATTTATAATTAAATAAAACTTCACTAATCAATATATAAATTAATTTACTAAATGAAAATACTAAAACAAT
>CAJVPU010001377.1:0-13085 GCA_910591775.1 Dentiscutata heterogama | reverse complement strand
CTATGACCTCTTCACTGTGTTTTGAGTTCGAAAAATTTTCTGGAGAATTTTGGTACAAGTGATCGATGGGGAGAGTTGAATTGGCGTTGCTTTGCTGTTGAAGCTGGGATTATTTTTTTTTATTTTTATTTTTTATTTTATTTTTTTTTAATATTAAGATAACCACTTAGGCCCTTGGCACTTTATTAGTACTAATGAGTTCATCAGTCAAGTAGACCAATGACATGTTACAAAGGTATTACAAGAGTACAACTAGCTACACATACAACTTTTAGTTGTCTAATTTAAGTAGTCTGCTCTAAGGTTTTACACTAGCCACCATACCTATAGTCTAACTAGGAAGCTATCTATTTAAACTCTCTAGCTTCAACCTCTGTGCTATATTCCTTCTAATATATTTATTTGGGATAATTTATCATTAAAGATTCTAAGCTTTAGCCTCTGGTTAGCCTAGTTTTCTAAAGGGTTATTTATTCTTGTAATAAACCTAACAAAATGTCACACATTCTATACATGTACTTACTTGTATGTTTGATAACTTTTTACTAATTAGTACCTATTATACTACTGCTACCAGGTTCATATCTCAAGCTATCTTTTTGAATACAGTCATAACTGATCTGTATCTTAAGCTACAACTTTTCTAATTAGTTTCTAATTACATACTTCCTACTCTTGCAAGGTTTATAACAACCCCAGTACTCATATTCCAACTTCTTTCTTTTTTAAATTTCTTATTAGTTCCTTTCTTACTTCTAGCCAGCAACCCAAAAGAGTTAGTGTGCCCAGGCTCTAAGTGCCTCATAGTCTTACTCTTTTTGGTACATGCTTCTGGAATACAAGTCCTTTTTCTCTGGTAGTGAGCTGGTGATTCAGCTAGTGTGTTCTCCCTACTTAAGAATCTGGTTGCTTAGTTCTTCAATTTTAGTCTCTGGTTTCAAATTTAGTCTTTTTGTAGCACTGTTAAAGGTTATTGCTACTCCCAACTTGGAACTTCTCAAACAGGGTTCAATTATACAGTTCTTTAGCCTTTTATATATCAAAGCTTCTATGTAAACATGATGCTACTAAGATTACCAGTTTTGGAATCTAACTGATTAACAGATAACTATTACTATATTACAAGCTTATTTTTCAAAAATATTACCCATGAGATTTGAACTTTAGATCTGTTATTTGGGGATAAGACAACTTCACCACTTCACTAAGTTACCATACTCCAAGCCAGGATTATTTCAAAATCAAAATTTAAGTTTTGCTTTGCAAAATTCAAATAATAAATAAATACAACTGAATTACAATACTACAGTACTATATTATCACATATGACTAAATATTATAGTATAATGTAATTTTGATAGTTTTTACTTTCTCAATTTGCAAGATTTAATTTTCATACATTGATTATTAATTTATAAATTGATTGCAAATATATGATGATATTAATTCATAGGCTAATTACAATTAAAAATATTACAACAATTACAAATTTGACAATTATACAGATAATTGCAGGAGTTGTAATAATAATTTAACCACAAGTACTATTGCTATATAAAATAGTCTACTGATATAGTATTTATATAATTTATTTTTCTTATTGGTATAGCAAAAGTTAACATAATTAATAATTTGTGTTATTATTTTAGTTATTGTATTTTAATAAAGTGATTAGATCAGTAAAGTGAAATATTAATTGCTGTGCTAAGAAGAAAGATAAATCATTTGATATTTTTTCTACAATTATTATTTTATACAGGTATATACATACTGTATGTATATATGAAGTAATTAATTAGCAATTATATTATAATAATATAATAGCATATTATTTTTACTCGGATTTTTTTTTTCAAATACAACAATATTTTAATTTTTAATTTTACAATTTTAATTGTTTAAGATATATATAAAGAAGGCTACAAGAATATGCTACAACCTATTACCTATCTGCAGTACTCTAAACCTTAATATACAGTATTTACAAAAATGCACCTGGTTGTTTCATTTCTATTTCTTAGAACAGTGTGAGGTTTTTAAAACTATCTTTTCATACTTCTCAAGATAGTATAGATTTATACAGTTTTCCTATTTTGCTAATATAGTTATGTAATTTTTTAGCAGTAAATAGTATTGAAGTCATAAATTGGGTTGTTATCTAAACTTAGTTCTCTTATAAGAAAGATAGGTAAAAAGAATCTTTAATTAACTAAAAATAGGTTTTTAGACAACTACTAAAGTAGCAAAAGAAAAGCATACTTCATTCTTTAATTCTGTAGCTACTTATACTTATCATTAAACTTATTAAATCAATAACTTCATTTATAATGCAAAAGAATTAATTAATCTGTGATCTTATCACAGAATTATTCAAAAAAAGATTATTTAATCTATAACTTCATTTTGGTATTACTAGGTATAATAATTTAATAATTATAAAGTCAGATAATTTTTATAATAATGTGTTTTTGTTATAGTTGGTCTAAATAATATAATTTGTAAAAAATAAAACTAATTCCAAACTCTAGAAAATTTTTATTAAAAAAAAGGTTTTTAAAAAGCAATATAAAAGTTAAATAAAACTATCTTTTCATATTTTATATAATTATACTAGTAAAATTACAAATTAATAATGAAATTTATTATACAAAAAGTTTGTAATCTAATTGATATAATTTATTATTAATCAAGAAATGAACATAATAATTACTGGTTTTATCATGATAACCAATCTATATTAGTCATATAATATATTATATATAAATTTTTTATATATAAAATTAAAATAAAAAATATATAAAATTACTATAAACTTTGTAGCTTTAATGTTTTTTGATCTATATATTAATTTAAAATTAAATTCTGCAATTATATAAAGCATAAAAAGAAAAAAATTTTTGCTTTAACTAGCAAATTATAGCTTTGTCATCTTTGTATATTTTAAAAATATAATTTTGCTAAAAATAAATTTTACTAATTTTAAAGCAATAAATATATATAAAAGTATACTCCAAATAACTTTATATAGATGATGAAATAGATTACCTTAATAAAAAAATAAATTAACAATGTGCCAAAGTTAAAAATTTCTAGTTTTTCTATGTGTAACTTTTTTTTTACTTATATAACCTGTTTTCATCATTAAGTAAAGTTGTTTAGCATAAAATTTTATATTTTTTAAATATTTTTGTTTATTATTGCAAACTTTTTACTAAGTGCAAAATGGGGTTAAAGTTAGAAAAAAATTTTTTTCTTAAAAATTTTTAAAAAAAATTTTTTTCTAAATTTATCTTTATATTGTACTAGTAAAAAGTTTACAAAAATAACAAAAACACTCTAAATATATAAAATTTTATATTAAACAACTTTACTTAAAAAATAAAGCCAGATTACATAAATAAAAAAAAAGTTGTATATAGAAAAACTAGAATTTTTAACTTTAGCATATAGCTAACTTGTTTTTTTTTTTTTAATATTGAGGTGAGTACTTAGACCCTTAATGCTTTATTAGTACTAAATGTAATACTTAGCACAAACTAAGCTATAATACATTTATATTGTAAGAGTACAACTAGCTATACGTACAATTTTTGATTGCCTATTTAAGTAGTCCACTCTAAGGTTCTACACTAGACTCCATACCTATAATCTGCTAGAAGATTACTCATTTAAACCCTCTGACTCTATATCTGTACTATGATACCTACATCTAATCCTTTCATTTTAGAACCTGAGACTTTAATCTCTATCACCTAGTCTCTTCTCCAGAACTGAAAGAGTATTTGACTCTGTACTAAACCCACTAGAATTGTATATATCCCATATATACACTTACCCAAACTTTCAATAACCTATGCTACAGCTTTACCCACACACTCAGGAGTTATTTACCTCTATAGTTACTTACTAACACCCTTGCAAAGTTTAGTATTTAGATCCTGTTACCCACTTTCTATTTCTTTCATGCCCCGTGTCCTTGGTTTTTTTAATCTTTTAAACCAGCTAGCCTAACATGGTTGGTCTCCCCAGGCTTTAGGCACCTTCTGGGTCTCCTTCTCTTGATATATGCTTCTAGAGCACATGTCCTTTTTCTCTGGTGTGACTCCAGCAGCCAGATTGATAAATTCCTCTATTGCAGGATCTTGTTGACCAATTTTACTAATTCTTTAGTTCAATCCAGATCTGTTCTGTGGTACTATCAAAAATTCTCACTACTTCTTTGCTTGGGTCTTGCCAAGCTGGTTTCAGATCTTCAAGTTCTCTGTGTCGATTTTATATGATCTCAGAAGTTTTATCATGGGTTTGTATCATCTAAACTGGTTTGTATTTCTTTGCATAACACAGATGCTTCTAAAACCTTCTAGTACACAAGATACATTGGTATAACCAGAATTACAGGTGATAGAACCCAACTTATTGATGAAAATCTGTTACTGTGATACAAGTAGTTTTGTCCAAACTATTACCAGTGAGATTTGAACTCAGTACTATAGTCAAGCTAACTTGAGGGTGCAACAACTTTACAACTACTCTAAGCACTACACTCTTACTTGTTTTTTTATTAAGGTAATCTACTTTTATCTTCTATATAAAATTGTTCAAAGCAGAACTCTCCCCGTTTATCACTCATACACAAATTTTTTATAACTTAATTATTTTAAAACAGCTTATAACTTTTCTTTTTACTAAGTTAATCTTAGTTTTACTACTAAATAAACTTGTTCTTCTTACAAAATTATATATAATTCTCAAGTATTAGCTTTAAATCTTTTAAACTTATCGAAAAACAGCCATCTGGCCTTTTTTCTCAAAAATTCGTAAATAACTTCAAAACCGCTATCTAGATCTCCTTACCAAGTCTAAGCAAATCTAAAAAGCTCACCAGCCCTATTATAACAAGCTATAGCTCAAGCTTGTGAACTAAAAACTGACGAAGTTATCTTTAAAAATCTTTAAACTCTTATAATTCTCCTTCTTCTTTTTTTCCCTCTTTTGCCCCTTAAAAAAAAAAAAAAAAAAAAAAATACTTAGATACATTTTTCGTGTAACTCTACTGTGTAACTCACATTGCCCGAGCCTCAAATTTTAGTAATTCTCTTCTAATTACACCAACTATTTTTAATTTCTTTTTAATTTAGTACAAAACTAAACTTTAACAAATTTAGCTTTATTAAATTCACACAGAGTAACCTTTTAGCACCAACCAAATTAACATAACACACATACCTGTAACACATAAAGATCAGACCCGTGATTACCTGGCACCTTGTGATTATTTGTCACACCCTATGCTTATTTGTTATCTGTGCTTATTTGGCACACTCTATACTTATTTGTCACACTCTATAATTATTTGTCACTCCCTATATTTACCTGTCACATCCTACTACCATCTTACCTGTGTTCTTTTGAACTCAAATTCTTAGAAAAATGCCTACTCTTACTCACACCACCGCTGATACTATCGATCTAGATACCTTTTATAACCAATTCCCAAACTGCTTCAGAATTTAAATTCATGAAACAATCCTAATATTGCTAAACTTACTCCATCTAATATTAAACCTATTAATTGCTTTATCCACCCTTGCAGTAGTGGTAATAAAGTAACTTATTTCTTTAAAGCACCAACTTCAACCTCTATCATTACTTGTATCTTTAAAAAATTCTATACTCACTTCATTTCTAACAATAACGACATCTATATATCTAATAACGAAAATTTCTCTGAAATTATTGCTTCTACTAAAAATCTCACTAAAAGACTTAACAAAACAACTGAGTTCATCTCTTCCTCTCCAACTCGTAACCAAACTGATACTAGACAACTCGAAACACATGAATGCAAAAAATGCCAACAGCTAGTTAAATGCAAATTCTTTTCTGAAAAAAGCTAATACTACCTCCATGAAAATGCTATCTATTATAAAGATAATATTTATCATAAAGCATGTCTCTCTGACAATAACACTCTTGAACTACTTACTCCTCTAGCTAATACTCCCACAACACCAGCTAAACAATCAATTTTATCTACACTTTCAAACTTTGTCCAAATTCCATAATCTATTTTTAAACAACCAGAACTTACTTTTACTATGTCTCAACCTTCCCCAACTCCTATATCTAAATCCTTAACTACTCCACTTCAACCAAGCACTGCACAACCTTTTACACCTCAACTTCACAACAAACTACTACAACTACTACTTTTCAATATTCTCTTACAGCTCCCAATCTCTTTTCTGCATATTCTAACACCTTCATCTTTTCGACGACTCCCAACCAAGCATGATAGAAATTGATTCACAAACTGAAACTAGTACAACTTCTACTACCAATACTACTACCCATATAAATCTTCAACTCTCTTCCACTACACACAACACCCCCTCATCTACTACTCAACTATTCTATGCTACTATAGCCCAACAACCCTTCAACAATTTAGCTCACCAAACTTCTAACATCCATACTAGCCAACCTAAAGCACACACTAAACTAAATTCAACCTTCGACTGGCTTCAAAACTTTCCTATTACCAACAATATGAAAGATAATAAAAAACTACAAACTACCTTCTCCATGCACTTATATGATTTTCTTAAGAAACATCTCTATAATTTTTACCTAAGTAGTATTATTAAAGAAGCAACCCGCAATTGTGAACCTTTAAAAGCAAGCTTCTACCACACTATTTGAAAAATAGCTTGAGAGCGCCCTCAATTTTTAATTGACTATATCTTTCAGCTTCATCCAGATATCAGTAAAGATGCTACCATTCTATTCGAAACTATTGAAAGTTTCCTTAAAAAGATTATACTCTGGTTTACTACAATTCTTTTTACCAAACTTAACTATGCAGAGATTTTTGCCTCTCCTGCTATTATTCCCCCTCTTAAAGTAGAAAACCATATTCAATTCTGTATCAACTTGGCACACCTTCACCTTTACCTGTCTAACAACTACCATGCCATCAACTACAACAAATTCACCGAAGACTTCAATCTTCATCCCAAACCATTTACTTTTAGCTTCCATATTGTATCTACTAATCAAAATAGAAAATACCTTACAATTAAATCAAACAACAAACTTAATATCAACCTCCTTTTAAATGTTCCAAAAAACCTATTTCTTGAAAAATTCTCTATTCCCTCTTTTAAAAATTCTTTGGACTATTTTAATGAATAGTTTGATATAGCTTTCCCTGCTTTTAGTCATCAATTCTCAACTACTCCTAACAAAGATGAAACCAAAACACGTTTACAATCTCAAATTTGCAAGCATTTTATTACCCAACTCAAATCCTTCTTACTCACTTCACTCCAATTTCGCAAATCATATACCTTTCAAGACAGATAAGATGAATGTTATCATGAAATCAACTTCTACATATTTACATGTAAACATGAGAACTGCTCATATATAACTGACCACAAGCATGACATGAATACACTCTTCAAAAATACACTTAACACTTCTTTTATAGAATTTTCTAAAGAAACCTTAATGTTTGAAGAGCTCCATATTGATAACTCAATCTTCTATATTGATGGAAAGCATGAAGCTACTTTTTCCAAACCTATACCTAGCATCCTTTTTAACAAACTTGCCAATCAAGCAGAAGAAAAATACTGCAACTTCAACTCTCTCTTAACCTCAACTGGTCACCACAACCTCTTCTTCTACAAATACTTAACAGCTTACTAAAAAACTGCTGCTCAAAACCTTGGTCTTGAACATCTTACTAAAGATGCTACAAAGGGAAAAGTTATACAAAACCTTATCCCTACTGATCTTCTAGCCTGAATCATTATATACTATGATCTATTTTTTGATAAACAACCCTCCTACTCTCAAACAGCTAAATACTACAAAGAAACAGCCTATTCTGAAGCTGAACTACTTTTAACTGCCAAATTTAACCTTAATTTCTTAGTTTCCAATGAAATTAAAGACTCTTTATTTCTTAAAAAGTCTCCTTTTTAATAAATTTATCTTCTGCAACCCTTATTAATATAGCTACCGCCTTATTAAAAGATGCAACCAAAGCAGTTAATAAGGAGAAGATATAAGTAAGCAGGTGGATAAGCCTACTTACCTAAAAGATTTAGATAATAACAGCTCTCTAACATTTAATCTGAAAGCTTCTAAATCTTGCGGAGCCGTGCAAGCCAGGCATACGGTGACCGCTACAGAAAATATATCCTATGTGGTTTTATCCTCAACACCATTAGCCTCCTATGAGCCACAAACAATATTATTATCTCTATCCAACTCAACTAATCAGCCTGACACAAACTTATATTTAGACAACAAACTACTTCCAGACTCAGACCTAGATGATAACTTACAACACAGCTATGATGACCAATATTCTGAAACCATTACACAAATAAATGAGAATTTAGGCTTTATAGACCCTCTTTTATGCTATAACAAATTTCTTTTTTATCATAGACTTCCTCTACTAGAACATCCACAAACTATCTTTACTTTTCTTCAATATATTAGATATGATTTCTCCTCATACTACTTACCAAATCTTATAAAAATTACGAAACCCGCGAAAATTGTAACGTTATTGATGCAGATCATAACTAATATAGTAACTAACCCTAACTAAGTAAGATCTGCATCAAAACGTATCTATCACTGTCGCGGGTTTCACCCTTTCATAAAAAATTTACTACCGTATTACCGCGAAATAACGCGCAGGGGTGAAATTGCAAATTTCGGCCTAAATTAAGCTTAATTCGGGCCGAACCTCGAAATAACGCTCATGGTCGTTATTTCGCGGTAACACGGTATGTCCAATCAAATTATTTGACAATTGGGCATTGTCCAAATGTCCAAAAGTTCAATATCGTAATATGCCATCCCTGAGTATCTTAACATAATGCAGATGGAATATAATTAGAATTTGAGCAAAGTTCTGAAATCATCCGAAAAAAAACGAATAAACATAAAAGACGAGAAGGGATTGTCAAATATTCAAATAAATGTCCGATATTTTTCGAAATAAGAAATTTAAATACAGGGATATAAATAAATTTGAAACCATAAATAAAATTTTGAAAACATTAATTTAAATAAATTTGTTCTTATGGAACATAAATCTCAAAACAGATTTCCAACACAAGTATTAATAATTAATAATAAATCTCAATGCATAAGGATCATTCCTCATCAAAATAATAGTATTAAAATCAGTTTTCCAGTGGTATTATATAGATAGTGTATGTGTTTACTTTATTGGTATTTTTGATATTGTATTGGTTTGAGAATGCTTTAAAAATTATGATATTGCTAAAAGAAACTAATATACTCTATAATGAAACATTAAAATTTCTTGAGAACATTAAATAACACATTCGAAAACAATTTTAAATCTGCATCGCACTCAAAATAAAGGAAAAGGATAAATAAAACTCGATCGCGGTATATAAATTTAAGAAACTAAGTAAAACTAAATCTAATTAATTCGAGGAGTAATTCTAACTTTCAATTCCTTAATTTTATTATTCGACACGGTAACAATTTTCAATGGTTCATGCATATTGACCAATTCAACATTATAATATCTGTAAACTGATGCCATCAATAAAAGTAGCTCAACAATGGCCAGCTTCCTTCCAGGACAGATTCGTGGACCTCCACCAAAAATCAGCAATGAATATTTATTTTCTAATTTTTTATCATAATCTTGATCTACATTATAAAATCTATCTGGATCAAAAACTTCAGGATTAGACCAAACTTCAGGATGACCATGTATTCCTATAAAATTTAAGTGAAACATTGTACCAGAAGCCCATTTATATCCTGCAATTTCGCATTCTTCAGTAATATAGCGAGTTGAAGAATTTATTATTGGTATAACACGACCAGTTTCTTTGATTATGGCTTCACAATATTTTAGTTTTAAGACATCATCACTTGTTAGGTAAGATTTATTAGAAAAGACAGAGTCAATTTCTGAAATCATTTTTTGTTTTACATTTGGATGTTTACAAAGATAGTAAGTTACATAACAAAAAGTGGAAGAAGTCTAAGTGTGATATCAATAAATAAGTAAATAATAAAAGTAAATTATAAGCAATTAGATAAAGAAAATACATATTACTTACACTATCTGTTCCACCTGCAAATGCATCCACCAAAGTGCCTCTAATCGCTTCATCGGTCATAGGATCAAAAGCCTCACCACCTACTGTTTTTACATTGACAGTATCCTTTTCAGTGTTTGCAATGATTAAGGAAGTTAGCAGATCGGTTCTCATTTCTATACCAACTGACATTTTTTCAATCTCTTTTCTTCTCTTTTTTATTATGTGATTCAATTTTTCAAACAAATAGTTCCGGTTTTTTAAATAAGAATTTGCTTTATCTCTGATAATTGGAATATAATGCCTCATGAATGGGCCAATAAGTATGAAAAACACGATACCATCGATTTGTTTTATTACTGCATTGACGAATTTATACCCATCTTCGACTAATGCATCAGGATGCTCAGATTTGACAGTACTTTGCATATTATAGTAGGAAGCAATTGAATATGTACGTTCACCAGTGGTCATGATCGAAATGATATCATTCGAAAATGCATGAAACCATGCAGAGAAGTCGGTTTCTAATGTCCAATTATCGTTACTATCATTATTATCATTTGAAGTATTTTGTTTTCCAAGAGATTGCCAGTATCCGCTTAATTCTTCAAATAATTTATTTGTAGAATTTACAGCACCATCCATAAATTTAGGTGCTAATAATGCTTGAGCAAAAAACTGTTTATTATATTTCCAACTCTTATAATTTTCATTTGCAAGGATCCCATGCCCGTAAAATCCAAGTTCATCTAGACCTTGTGAATATGGAAACCTTCTTACACATATCGGAGACATAAGTTTTTCAAAATAATCCGGTTGTGAGAGAATGATACATCTATTTCCATTAAGCATTATTTCACAGACATTTCCATATTTTAATTGACATGTTTCATAAAACAATTTTACATCGTAAGCAACATTATGAGAATTTCCAATCAATGGTAATGGCAACGGACCCGGGAGTGGATTGTAGCGAGTTAAATATCTATAATAAAAGTTAAAAACATAGGTGGCAAGAATTAAGACGAGGAAGAGGAAATAATCTGTTATACTAAGGGCTTCGATAATTTTTTGAATAAACATCTTGAGTTATATATGTATTAAGGTCTAAAAGGATTTAATTACAGTATTTTGTTAGAAAATCAAAACTAAATCCTTTTAGAGTATCAACTTTAATTATGAAATTAGTTATTAGTTATTTAGCTAGCAAGTATTCTAGGAGCAATCGTAAGCGTTGGTATTATGCTGAATTACTTTTCAGGGAAATTTTAGTTGACATTTAATTTTGGTAATTTTGCGTACCACAATTTCAATCGATTGTAGACGGTATCTAGTGAATAGTAAGAGCAGTGCGTCGAAGCACTGTTCAAGCTTAAATTTTTTTTTTGCTTATCAAGCAATGGTTATATTTAAAAATAATGAAAAATGACGATTAAAAAGGAAAAAACATCACATGCTGAATTTATGGAAAGCAATCATAAAACTTATTATATATTATCAGATTTACGGAGTTACTTTAAAATTAGGAGTTTCCCCACTTCTTACATCGGGTAATAGCTACGGCTAACAATATTTATATCTAAAGAGCTAATTAATGACATTTTGCGCTCAGTAAGGCCCAGAATGAGTTAGCCCGCGGGTATTTGCGGGCACTTTTGGAATTTAATTCTGGCCGCCTCTCTAAATGTCAGTCACTGATATTTTATCAGGTGGTAAGATGAACCCAAAAGCCCACGGGCCAGTCCATGTCAGGCTCAAGTATTTTTGATAATTTGTTATTTATATTACTTTGCATCGTTTAAAAAGAACCAATTATAGACATAACATGGCAAGGTAAAAATGGATCAGCACACTAGATTCTTTTAAGCATTTTTTTTAGACACATTTTCAAAATGCCAGCTACAATCAATTTTTTTTTTTATTCAAACAGATACGGTGAATTGCACATTACACATAGTATATAACGAGAACTCTGAATAATACTAAAAGAGGTTATATTGTAGTAAATCTACTTTATTTGAGTTTAATTAATAACCGATCACGAAAATTAAATCTATTACTAATAATAAATACAGAATTAAACTCATACACATTAACATACGCATGTGCAAAAAAGTTTTTTATAGCAAACCTACACATATATACATAGAAAATCAAAGTCACGAGAAATGATCATCCAATCAATACTCAGATTTTGTCACGAACTCTTGAATTGCCAGTAAACCATACTCTCCGTACTTCGCAGTACATTTCTAGTATATCTTATTCTAAAATTTGTACCATACTGATCTCGGTGTCATATATTACTGTATCATCGGGAAAATTAAGTAAGTGCAAATTTGCAATAATCTGTATTTTTGCAAAAAATTTTTGAATTTTAAGTTTTGCACAAAAATGCATTTAATTTCTGCATTTATAGTATCAAATTTGAAGTTTTGTGCAGATTTTCATTTTATTTTTTTTTGTAAATCTGCGTAGAACTGCAATAAAAAAATTTTCCAGCTGATTAGGTTTAAAGCCTATCGTTATATTCTATTGTATGGTATAATTTTTAAAATAGGTGCTTTTACCATGCTGATCTATGTCATATATAGGGATGGGATCGGCTTTAACCGGCTCATTTGCACGTGACAAAACCGAACTTATCACGTGATAAATGCGAATTAATGTGATGGGAGAGTCTCCGGCACCTACCAAAACGTGATTTTTGCACCTACCAAATATAAATCAACCAATCATAAAAACTCTAACTCTAATCTAACCAGGTAGTTGCAAAATTGGTAGGTGCCTGGAAACTTTCTTTTAGTATGATAATTTCGACCCATCACATGATAAATCGATTTTGACCATTGGCTCCAAGCTGGGATTATTATTATTATTATTTTTTTAAGCAATCCTGCCTTTATTTATGTGAACTGCTATAAAATTTATATACAATGTACTAAATTTTTACAACTTATTGCTCTAACT
>CAJVPU010001376.1:0-13088 GCA_910591775.1 Dentiscutata heterogama | reverse complement strand
AAAGAGTAAAGTTGTTCTAAGAAACACTAGTTGTTTTCTTTTGTTCTATCTTTTAGCTTAGGACTAACTTTATTGTTATCTTAATAAGATACTGCTTAAAATCTTGGTTTTTCTTTAGCTCCGAATTTGGTTTTGGTGATCAGCAGAAAGAGTCCGACAATCCTGTTTTTTGTTTGTTTTTTTTTTGTTTGCTAATAAAAGATATTCATTGTTTAATTTTATATATAATTTGTCTATTTTAAATTTTGGTTTTAACTATTTTTAGCCAGAATGATTTAACTACCCTATTAAAATTTAAGTTAGAGTGTAGTTTTAGGATTTATATATATATATATATAATATAATATGTATTAGATATAAGGTTCTAACTTTAGTTTTTGTGAGATTTTCAAATATTCTGAATATTTTTATTTAGAGTACTCGATCTAGTTTATTTAGTATGTTTTTGAGATATAGCACTCCTAGTAATTTAACTAGGAAACAAGTTAGCAATAATCTTAAATTTTAATTATAACTTCAATTTATAAATATTTATTATTAAATTTATAATATTTCTTTTGAAAAACTTTTATTAGCTATTAAAAATATATTAACAAGTTAGATATTATTAAGATAACATAATCAAAACTAAATTTTATCTATATTTTAAACATATTTAGCAAAAAACATAGGTTTTTGTAAAGTAGGTTTAAACTTAAAAACAAATCTTTTCTAGATAACAAGTTTTTATAAAATTTAATAAAAAAAAAGCAAAATCTTACCTTTAATATTTAAGAAAAAAATAAATAAATTGTTTAAAATATAATTTTTTTTAATAGCTTTTTTAATTTATTGTGCTAAAAACTAATTATACTATTCTAAAGTTGTAAAATAATATTGTATAATTTACTAAGGCCATACAAACTTAATAAATTGGTTCTTATAACCCGGTCGGGTCAAATTTTGCAAAACTTTGAAAAAAATTTTTAACTATATTTATTATCCGGGTAAACTTTTTTAAATGTTTATAAAAAATTTTTATATATTTTTTGTATATAAAATTTCTTGAAAATAAAATTAAAAGCCGGGTTGCCGGGTCATTTTTAAAATTTTATGTTATGAGAACCAAAATTAACTTCGTATAGCCTAATATAATTTATCTTGCTAATTTTTAATAATAAATAAAAATCTTATATTTATTTTTTTTTAACTCCAACTCTATTAATATAACAACTTTTAACTACTATTATTTAATAATATTTTCCATCTTTGCTAATTTCGGCGATAATAAATTTTTAATAACAAATATTTTATAAAAAAAATTTACTATTAATTAGAGTTGAATTTCATTATTAGATTAAATTAAAAGATAATTTATCAATACTAAAGTATACAGTATATCAAGAAAAACATATTGAGTTTGACGTCAATTGAATTTTTTTTTTTTGTATTACACCTAATCCTGAAATTTAATTGGTTAATGGAATTTTCTAAAGCGAGCGGTAATACAGTTATATATAGACCGCCAAACCGTACGCATGCATAAATGTATGCATGCGCGAGAAATTCGGAGTTGTTCACCAAGCTTTGGCGTATGGGTGATCTGAAAGATATTAAATAATGGTAAATATTCATGAATTAAAGTATTTATAAACATAAACTATTTTTAATTTTACCGATTAATCCAAACCAAATCCAAACTAAACCTAGTAACATAATTGTTGGAGAGCATTTGTGTTGTGAAATATGTAATAGTTATAACCTGGGTAGTTGGAAATTTCCTTTCCGTTTATACACATAGTACCTAGGGTATAACTGATTTATACCCTGCGATCTAGATATAGTGACCAGGGTACAAAGCAAAATAATTCCAGGTAATTGATTCGAATTGGTCAATAAGAAGTAACTGGAAGTCATTAGACTTCTATTCCAGTGATTAAAAATCTTTACTAGAACGGTCCAGTGACATTCGAGCACTGGAAGTATTATTCATCCAATTCCATTTAATTAAGTCCAGTTCCAGTAATTCTCACCGGATGTTCCCGTAATTCCCGTAAACAACATTGTGCATGCATGAATACCCATCTCTATGATAAAGATCCGAATGGGGTTCTTTTTGATACGATATTGAGACTAGGAAAATGCATAGCATTATGGGTCCAGAGCGCATCATATGGTGATCATATTATTACACAAATTACAAATTTGGATTTAATTTACCAACTTTTTGTCTGTCCGCCCATGTGACCAAATTACATTTCTGATATGATCTTTATGTTGTTTATGTAGATGCATCAAAAACGTAATTTTTATATCACTTTGCATAGAAACTAAGGGTCCATCGCTACGCTCTGGACAATAAATAAAATGTTATTAGTTAGGCGTCGAATACGTAGAATCAAATGTGCATTATAAAATTAATTACCTTTCAATAATTTTTCTAGTTCATAATTTTTATCTGATGTATTAATGGTAAATGCGTTACCAACAACTTCGAGATACTCAATCGTACCCATCAAGAAATTTTCTACCCGAATATTAGTAAATTACCCAGTAATTTTATTATAGCAAAAAATATAATAACGTTTTCTACTGAATACAACCTCTATCAACTACAACCCTTGTACCATGTATTCAAATACAAGATCCTATCATGGTATTCACCTAGCCGTTTGCGTTCACCTTCTTTCGAGAAGTTACGTTGCCTTTTTCTCATGTCACTTTCTAGTTCTCCCCTAGTTAGTACCAATAAATTAAAATTCATCATGAAAGCTTACAGTTTTTACAAAAATACTTATGTTTTAATCCATGATGTATTTTCAACGTCGTGAAAATTGATGCCAACAGTAAATTTACAGTACTGTAATTCGTCCGTGCTATTATTGCGTAAAGGACTATGCTTGCGAAGCATTTAAGAACCCTAAGTATAAAAACCAATTATATATTGTTATTGATAACAATATAGTTATCCTGAAACGATCTATCACCAAAACCCACATTTGTATATAGAAGTTCTGCCACCAAAAAAGTTCATAATCAGTTTGATGCTTATAATTACCATATGGTGGCTTCATAAAAGCCGTCATTAATTCTTCAGGCAAATCCGAAATGTTTCGTCCAAGGGCGAAATACTTAGACTTCAAAAAGTGTGAATTACCGCAGGTTGATCCGAAATTATTTTCTCCAATGAAATTGTTGGCAAAATATTTCGGATTATATTGATCTTGTCATTTATTTTTGGTGACAGATTCTTATGGTTAGTTTCATTGATTTTTGAATTTCTTCTGTTGCTCTTAACCTAATGTATAATAGAAATTAAAAAAATTAATGACTGTAATCATTAAGTAGTTTTTTTTTCAGGAGTATGGCAAATGCAAGTTCCTAATATGGAAAGCACGTAACCATTCTTTTTCCAGAATCAATAGACCTTATCAGTGAAGTTTCTCTCGGCCATATATCCTGCGGCGCCAGAATCATTACACCTCAACCAAATAAGCTTTGATAAACAGTAACATAGAATGAACCAACAATCACGCATACGGAATATGGTGACCTCACAAAGAAAAGGATATTCAATTCAGTGTGGCGCTGGAACAAACCACGCAGCATTAGATGGCTTTAATGTAAATCAAACTGAAAGCACTTTTCAATATTGTTTCTTAAATGGGATTTTTGCTACCTTTCTAGACTATATAAGTCATAATCTCTAAGAGTTATTTTTGTAAACAAAAATCCCAAATGATAACGCTCTTTCACCGTATCAAAACAAATTGGGTTCAAGCGCCTCGCATAAGAAAACCTAAAGGAAAGGGACTTGCCTACTAGAAAAGATACATACCCTTACTGCAAGTTTGCTTTTCGAAAAAATATTTAATTTAGGGATATTAACGGCCTGGTCTGGTTCAGTCTTGTTTATTATATTCTATGGCCTTAAGAGTTATCGTAAACTTCTGGTTCGTACGTCCCTATGAGTTGTAACTGGGGGTATTCTGCAGATAAAAATTCGTTTATATCCATATTATATCTCGAAGAATAACATCTATATACTTTTGAAGAATATCTAGCTGGTGTAAAATATTGATGGGTAAAGTTGAACGAGAAATGTATAGCTGGTATATCTCTAGTCTTTGTAAATACCGGGATACAAGTCAACAGTTTACGGTAATTAGTAGGTGATTAGACTGCTGGACTGGTCTGGCGAATTTTTTTGTTTTGATTAGCTATTAAATAAAAAATCTTAAAAAGGAAATGGCCACAAATTTTGATTATTCCGGATCAACCCGACTTAAAGTCACGTGTGATTACACAGTAACTAAAAATTTTCGGTACCACGAAATTTTGGCCAATAGAATTAACGGCACATATGTCGATCATTACATAAATTAATACAACTTAAACAAACAGCCGCCAAATAAGGTTCAAGAAAATTTTTTATTTTGATTCAACATGTAGAATTAAAATAAAAAAAAATTTCATCGAATTTGGTTTGTTGGTTGTCGAGATATCTTCGTTTAAAGGTTTAAAAAAAATTCTACTATAACAAATTTTGATTAACGTTTTAAGATATCTTGACGGATGTTCTATAGAATAGGTGGCAAACTCTGTAAATGTCACGTGAATATATTAAAAAATTAATGATTACTAATCATTGGCTAAGCTTATTGCCCACCTATCCTATAGAACATTCTATCTTAGACAACCACCAAACAAAATTTGATTAAAATTGGTTTATATTGATTCTAAATGATTTTCGAATCAAAATGAAGAAAAAAAATTTCATAGAATTTGACTTTTGGTTGTCAATAAATCAAACCATCAAAGCGTAAAATTTTTGAAGATATATCGACAACTATCAAATTTAATTCGACGAAAAGTTTTTTATCTTAATTCTTCATAATCGTTAAACAAAAATAAAAAATTTTATCGAATTTAATTTAATGATTTTCAAGATATCTTCGTTTAAATTTAAAAAACAACAAAGATATTTAATTTATTAATGAACTTTGAACGAAGATATCTCGACAACCAACAAACCAAATTCGATGAAATTTTTTTTTATTTTAATTCTATATGCTTTTTAAGTCAATATAAAAAAAAATTTTTTTATTAAACTTTGTTTTGCGGTTATTGAGATATATATCATTGTTTAAAGTTATAAAAAAAATAGATGAAATTTATGTAGTGATCTACATATGCGCTGATAATTCTATTGGTCAAAATGTCGTGTTACCAAAAATTTTAGTGGTTCTGTTAGGATAGTTTAAGTAAAATATAAAATTTTATAATATACATACACTCTATCCTCGTTATAGTGAACCTCGTTAAAGCGAATCCCACCATAATAAAGTAATTCTATTGACAATTTAAAATTCTCGTTATTATATTGTATAATATAATATTTTTCAGCCAATTCAATATTTGTTTTTAAACTTTAAAACTTATTTTTATATATAAAAAAAAACCATTTATACACTATGTGTATATATGTTGTAAGTGGGAACGGATTTAAGTGGATTTGGAATTTCTTAGAATTTTAGAATTTTATGTTAGGTATAGTATTTATATAAAATAAACTTCACCCTGAAATACTAATTTTAACTAAGAAATTCCAAATTCAGGGATCGTCTAAAGCCAGGTAGTAATTTATATGTGTCATGTGATTTTTAATTTATAAATTTGTTAGTAATCAATTTAAAAAACTACCTAGCTTTAGATGACCTCCAAATTCACTTAAATCCGTTCTCACTTACAATATATACACGGATATTAATTGATTGATTGCATATCTGTACAATAGGTAAATTTATAACAATCCGTTTAATATTAGAATATATTAGAATAGAGGTGGGTTTACACTAAAATTTTGCATAGATTATTTTTTGTTAAAACCATAGAGTAAGTTTCATAAACAGAATTTTGAGTTATGATATGTATCCGTGTTTCATTCACTAGTGTACAAATAGAAATTGCCTAAATTTTAAACTTAAATTTTAATTTTAAAGTACATTTATTTTAATTTTAAATTTATTTACGGTAGTTATTTATGTTGCTTTAATTCTATTTTATTATATATTTTATTAATAATAATAAAATATACTAATAAACCTAATTTAATTTTAAGAGGTTACAATATAAAATTTGGTAATGTTTTAAAATTTTATAAGCCAAATATATTTTTTTGGCTCTACGATACTCTTATGATTATAATACTGTATTTATAGATCTTGTAAAATTTTATATAAAATTATCAATTGTCAAATTTTGCCATTGAGAAACTTAGTAAGCTTTGGGTATTTTTGCACCTTTGTAGTATAGAAATCTAATAATAGATTAAAAAAATAATCATGGCATATAATTTGTAAAAACAACCTAAATTTTGACTTCTAAATCCAAGTGTTTGGATATTAAAATTTAAATCTTAGTTATCAATTATACATTAATCAATAAATATTATACTTTAAAAATTTTTAGATTACCATCTATATCGTCTAACCCATCTTGACATACCTCATTAGACATGTATTCTAATATAGTTTTAGTTTTATAGTCAAAAATCAGTTTTACACATTCCTATTTCATAAATCACTGCATGATTGTATTTTCATTTATTTTTACTGTATATAAAAGTATTTTTATTGATGCATTGATTAATTAATTTCGAGCTAAGTTTAAATCAACATATGAAGTAGAATTCCAATTCTCAAATGAGTTGGTTTGGAATTTTTTAAGATATATTGATTTGGAATTCAAGCCGATTTTATTGTACAATAAGTTTATTACAGAGTGCATTATTTTGAATATTACTTCTTTAAAAGTAGAGCATATTGTTCCAAAATCATGCTCATGGGCGTTATTCTGAAAAAATTCTTTGATCTTTGTTTCAAAATAACGCCCATAGGCTGAAATGACGCACACTTGATATATTTAACTATTATCACATTATTATTATTGAAATTATTATTTTAAAAGAAAATAATCCCCTATTTAATGATAATGCATTGGCGTACTCAAATAGGCGAAATACAGTGTATAGAAATACCAATGTTCATCCAGCTGCGCGTCATTTAAAAGACACTAACGCGTTATATAAACATATATTTTAGTTTTTGCGTGATATCAGCTAATTGACTTGTTGGATAATGATTGTCGTTAATGCAGCTCGCCTTAGATACATATTAAATGTTGTACTAAAAAATTCTGTCCTAAAATAATAATAATAATTGTGTTACGTATACGTTTTATTATCTTGTCATGAGTTGATTAAGTTAGCATAATGCAATTTTTAATCATACTGAATGACATCTCGGAGTAATAACGCTTAGTTGAATCGATTTTTCATGTTTCTGAATAGTTATATTCTATTCTTTTATTACATTCTTCGACTTTATATAATAATATGAGGATAGTTATTCTCGAGTACTTGAGGAAAGATTAACTTGATGTTACCAAAAAATACCACTGGGATACCACATGTTTTCCTCGTATATGATAATTATAGATTTTGACAAGACAATTTAGGTAAAATAAAGTACACTTCTTGATCGACCTAATGTTTAAGAAACCATCTACTAGTAATTACTGAAAATTAAATAGATACAATTATCAGATGAGGATATATGTAGTTAGAATATGAATTTTAAACTTAAAAAGGCCACTTTCCTTTCAGTACTTCCAACGTAAAATAACTTATTAATTAGACATTTTTGTAATATATGTACAATAGAGTATTTTATAAAATTTTCTCGTGTATTATTCAAAAATTAACCCAGATAGGCAGTGAACAATACTCGGATTTTTATTTTTAAGAACATTATATGCAATCACAAACGGTAACGATGCAAGTGAAATGTCGTAACTTACAGTACATACGTACAAGATAAAAATTATGGAAACCCGGTTTCAATATAAAGTATACAGTCGTCCCTCCATACAGTCACCTCCTATATAGTCACAAACCCCATACAATCACACAATATTTGGATATACAGTATATATATCAATTATTTTGTTATTAAAATGCTTTCTATATAATCGCAAGATGCCTATAATCACTATCACATTTTTTTAAAATTTGTTAAATAATTTTAATAATAAAATTACAATCTCTAATCGCTCATAATGATTATCCAAATTATATAATGGTCATGCGGAAATAATAGACGGTAAGTTTTTAACTATAACCCATAGTAGCAGTCACAATAATTCAGTAAAGGTTTTCTTGACGGAAATAATCTCTATTTCAGAGTATATATGTATATTCTATTCTTTATATAATTTACTTCTTTATAATCACACATAGAGATTGTACCCGTCAAGAAAATCTCTACCTGGGTATTATTAAATTATCCGGTTATCCGGGTAATTTATTATAGCCATATATTAAAATGTCTACCCGGGTACAATCTCTATGTGAAATGTATACTTTAACTTCATAGCAGGAAGCAAATAATTCGAGATAATAACAGTTTATAGATAATAATATTTATTAATAACAGGTTTATGGTAATAACTTTGTTTATAGAAATTATTCTAGAGAGAAAATATTGCACTTTACAAATAAAGAAAGGTAAAGAGATAAGACTAGATTCTATAAGAGAGTAGGAAACTTTAACTTAACAAAAATGCAAAAGGCAAATAGAAGTATAATAGTAAAATTGCTATATTATATAGAGATACTTAGAGGCACTTGTATAAAGGTACTCAGAAGCACTCTATACAAAAGCACTTGAAGGCACTTTGTGCAAAAGTACTCAAAGGCACTTTGTGCAGAGATACTCAAAAGCACTTTGCATAAAAGCACTTAGAGATACTTTGTGTAGAGGCACTTGAATGTACTTTGTATGGAAGTACTTGAAGACATTTTGTGTAGAGACACTTATGCTGTATATTATTTTACTTATATTTTTTTTTACCCAATAAGATCTTTTTCTATTCTAAATATAATTAACTATAACTAATACAATATGCAATATAATATAATATAATTTAATATACTAATTAACTATACTAATAATCTAATAATATAATAATAATAATAATATAATGATTAAGTCTATTCTCTAACATATTTTTGTTACAACCTATTTTGTAATATTTTCCTCTCCTTAAAAGTTTACTCTATAAACTTATACCGTATTTTTGCGTAATAATGCTCACCTGCACGTTATTTTGAGTATATGCGCGTTATTTCGAGTACGCGCATGAGCGTTATTTTGAGACAATTAAAAAATTTTATATAATTCTTGTATAAAAATAAACAACTAGATTTAGTACTAAGTAACCTTCCTTCATGCTTTAACAAAAGTTCTGAAAAACAACTTTGTTGAAGTTCAAAGGTTTACTTAGTACTAAATCCAGTTCCAAAATATTTTTAAATCTTACTATAAATAAACATTCCTTACTATGGGGTGCACGCTATTTTGGAACACGCACGAGCGTTATTTCGAAACTATATATATTAATTTTAGGGGGCATGATTTTTGAAATAACACTCATAAGCGTTATTACGCGAAAATACGGTACTTTGCTTTTGCAAAAAGTCATTAGCATTTCAAATGCTTCTTTTGTTATATTATTAAAGTTTTTTATCTTAATAATTTGGGTTTTATAGATATGATCATATCTATATACTCTAAATAAATAAAAGACTTGTTTGTATGTTTTGGTCTAAGTTTTCCTGATTGAACTTTTAATTCGTCCTGATGATATTATAGTAATATACTGTATCTATATAGTATGTATATATTAAGGTATAAATTTAATAGTAATTTCTGAGGTCTAAATAGTTGGCTACTATCTTGTATTTAGCTAGTATAGCTTTGAAGCACTTGTTTGAATTAGAATCTGATGATATTGTTATTGAGAATATTTAGTTATTCCCACAGGGCATAAAATTAGCCTTGAAGTTTTCTAATAGATTAACCATAATAGTAACTGGTTTGTTATGATTGGTTGGGATAATTGTTTTGCATAATTGTTGTAGTTTTGGGATCAACAATAATTGTTACTACATATTGTAGCTGAGTACAAAAGTGCTAAAGTTTATACACCTTTCCGTAGATCTGGGAATCCAACCAAGTAAGGTGAGTAGTCATTTTTGTATTTACAAGTGTTTTGTAAGTTTGTTAAAATAAGGTGGTTTGGAGGTTTGTAAAATTAAACTAGGAGAAAAGCTAATTCTTGTCATTTAAATATCCATTAAAGTGATTGTTCATACTTTTAAGTTGAAACATCTTTTCTATTTCATTTAATCTATATTTGTTCCTTGTATTTCTTATATATATAATTTATTTATATGTGTTTATATTCTGTAATTCCTATATGTTTTGCATTTGTTTCAGCTATATGCTTGGCAATACTTGGCATGTTTGACAAAACTTGGCAAAAATTTCTTTGTTTTTTTTTTTTTTTTTTTTTTTTTTTTAATTGTTAAAGACCAATGTCACGGTTGTTTAGCACTTTATTGTGTTTTTTGTATGTCTATATTGAGATATTTTTGGTATATTAACGAGTGTACAACTAGCTACATGTACAACTTTTGATTGCCTATTTAAGTAGTCCGCTCGAAAGTTCTACGCTAGTTGCCATACCTGCAACCTACTAGGAGATTGCCTATAAAAATTTCTTTGTTCAACTTGTATTTTGGTTATTTCTGTATTTTTTCTTCTCTTTTTAATATGTGAGGTCTACCAAACTTCTATTTTAATCTTGTTTATTTTTAGCTTCTTGTTTAACTAGTCTATTTTTTTTGTATTTGTAGATTGTATTATTATTGTTTGTGTTTTTTTTTGTTTTTATCGTGTGATTATTTTTGATTTATGGGAAAATTCTATTGTTCTTTTTCTTATATAATTTCTTATTTCCCATGTTTTGTTCTTACAACTTTATATACAATTCTTTCTTCTTGGTACAATTTCTTTTTCTATTATCCTTCTTGTAAAAATTTCTTGTCTAATACTCTTTTCTTGTTTCTTTTTAATTATAGTTCTGCTATAACTTCTTTTGTTTTGCTTGTCTTGCTTTTGAATAACAGTATATATACTTTTTAAACTATAAGCACAACTTTGTAGCTTGACACTACAGGGATAACTGCTAGTCTTTCATGTCTAAATAAGCTGGCAGTTTTTGGTTTAAGTTATTGACTTGGTCATTAACTATGTTGGCCTCAGTTGATATATTTCTTTTTTATTTTCTCTTTTTTTTTTTCTTTTTCTATATTCCCCTCTTTTAAGTATATACATTTTAGAAAAAGCATTCCTTTTTTAACTTTATTTTCTGCCATTTTTCCTAGATAATACGTATATTCCAAAGTAAATCTATTTTATCAATAACTCAGTCTTTATAAAACCAAGTTGTGAACCAACAAGCACAGCTTAAAGCAACTAGTGTAAAAGAAGTTATTCAGCTAAACTTCTAATTTAAATCTCAGTTAGAAAGGGTGCAGCAAGAAAATAGTTAGTTGAGAGAATGAATAGAAGATTTGGAAGAACAGTTGAGGTATTTTGTTAAAACGAGTAGAAAAAATGAGAGGGTTTTCTTGTTTTGATTTTGTAGTGGAAATTATTTTTACTATAATATCTATATATATTTTTAATAAATTTTTCTAAGTTCTAACTATATATTTTTATCAAATAATTTTCTATTGCTAAGTAATAATAATAAAGTAATACTAATAATAATTATAAATAAAATAAACAAACAAATAATAATTAATAAATATCAATATTTTTATATATTGGTATTAGCCAAGTTTTCTATTATAATTTTTTTTTTTTTTTTCGGTGTTAAGGTGACCTCTTTGGCTATGGAGACTCTTTATTAGTAATCATTTGCTATTATAGTTACAATGAAGATACAACTAGCCACACATGCACCTTTTGAATGCCTATTTAAGTAGTCCGCCCGCAGGTTCTACACTAGATGCCATATCTATAACCTGACTAAAGAGTTACCTATTTAAACCTTCTGATCCTAACCATTTTTAGTATATCATACTAACCTGGGAACTACCATCTGGCCCGTTCCACTAGATTGCATATCCTGCCTTAGAACTTCTATAACTTATCCTGGGTTTGTACCGACTAATTACCGGCTTGTATTTCTCCATTGAGCAGATGCATGGCTATCCTCGAGGTAAACTTACCGGAGCCTTCTGTATCCCATATTTGGCTAACCCAGTCATCGCAGTTGCCAAGGCTCCCACTTGCAGTCTGGTGTAACCCAATTGAACTGCTATGCCCTTGTAAGGTTCGCTTTAACCTCAGTACTCACATTCGGGTCTTCTTTTTTCCGTAATTACTTTATTGGTCCCTCCCTTACTTCCAATTCTTGATCCAGAAGATTCGACCCTGGCTAGGCTCTAAGTGCCTTATGCCCTGTCTCATTGTGGTACATGATTTTATAGCACATATCTTTTTCCTCCAATTGGGTCTGGCTAGTCTCCAGAGATCGCCCAGCCCTTGTTGTTAGGTAGAACCTAACTCCCAAATCCTAGTCATGGTGGATGGCCATCCCGGTTTCTCATGCCGGCTAACTAGGTTGGTGTGCTACCCTTCTCTCTAATTGGTGGTCAGATTGGTGGATCCCCCCACTTAAGGATCTTGTTGTTATTTGGTTCTCCAATCTTGGCTATTACTTCTAAATTTAGCCTTCCTGTAGTACCATCGAAAGTATCGCTATCTCCTTACTCGGGTCTTCCCAAACAGGTTTTGATCATCCCAGTTTCTTGGCATTTCTGTGCTAAAGCTTCTATAACAAGATGGTACAATCAATATTACAGATTATATCATATTACTATTAAAATTTTATAATTATATCTTTTTTATATAAAACAAACAGCGTGATTATAGAGAAGGATGACTATATATAGATTAATACAGACAAATTTGTCTGTATTATTACACTTTTTTAGCTTTAATTTATCATTTTTAAAATACTAAAATATATAGTATATATATATTTTTTTGGTATTAAAGATGATTTCTTTAACCTTTTTTAATTTGTAATACAGACAAATACTATATACAGTATCTATATTTTTATTAAAAATTTTAATTTTTTTAATAAAATTTTAAATATTGATTTTAGCTATATATTTTTTAAGTAAAATA
>CAJVPU010001375.1:0-13090 GCA_910591775.1 Dentiscutata heterogama | reverse complement strand
ATATAAAAAATTTAGCAATGCCGAAATGTTTGCCGAAAATACAATTTTTCAAAAATAATTTAGGCACCCATGTATATCATGGATTGATTACAATGAGTTCAGGATTTTTGAGGAAATAGGAAAAGGAGGATTCTCAATTGTATATCATGCACGTTGGTTTGATAGAGTTAATAATATGTGGTGGGATGTTGCACTTAAAGTGATTCGTGATTCAAACAAAAATGAGCAAGAATTTATTCACGAATTGAAAAATTATTGTGAAATTGGTTACGAAAATCCTTCATTTTTGAACTGTTTAGGAGTGTCAAGAAATGATAATGGTGATTATATTATTGTGATGCAGATTGCAGCAAAAGGTTCGTTAAGACAAAATCTTATACAAATATCACAATTAGGATGGAAAGGTAAATTGAATATTTTGTACGTCATAGCTTTGGATCTTGAGTCGATTAATTCATAGGAACTCGTTCACAGAGATTTACACAGTGGAAATATTTTGCAAACATTTGCGTTACATAACGCATATATCACCGACCTTGGGCTTTCTAGAAAAGTAAAGGAAGGAAAACTTTGTGGAATTCTGCCGTATATTGCGCCTGAGGTTTTTGTGGGTCAACTGTATACACAAACATCAGATATTTACAGTTTTGGAGTTATAGTTACAGAGATTTCAACCGGACAAAGAGCATTCGATGGAATTCCGTTTAATAATGAACTTGTATCAAGAATTATCAGTGGATTAAGACTTAAATGTTTAGGTTGTTATGTTAAATTAGCTATTAAATGTATGGATAAAGACTTTGATAAACGACCTACAGCAACAGAAATTATTGAAATAATCACTCGTTGGTTGGATGAAATGGATCAAAAAGATGATAATGAAGTAAAAAATCAATTTGTGGAAGCTAATAAAATTAAACAAAAACCAATTAAACAAATACATTCACAAGACATCAATACTAGCAAATTATATGATACAAATAAATTTTCAGAATACTGGTAAGCCGATTATTACTGTAGAAATCGAGAACAATTTCTCAAAATTATATTTCAATTAATTAAATTTTAAATAAATTATATAAAATTAGAAAGGTGCAACAATAGCAATTTTTTCTTAGTCATTAAAAAATTTCTACAGTATCTAATAAGTAATAGCATTTAGTTGGACATGTTCTATAACTGAAATATATATATATACTTATAGGTACAGTATCTAAATCCACTATATTATAAATATTTCTTCCTATCAGACTTAAGCTTCAGGTTTCTGGTTTCGAATTAAATTAGCGACGTATTAATTTTGTAATCAGCGATCGCAATCCATTTATATAATAAGATATAATATAAATTATCAAAAAAAAGTTTATTTATTTTATCTCCAGACAACTCCTTTTTCATTTTCTGATTTCGAAATTTAAACCCAAAAATAGGACTATTCAAACTTCCACTTATTTTTCAAATAAGTTAACTCTGAAACTCCTATGTCAGTTATTCTCATCATTTATATTTTTTGCTGGTTTTTCTTGAATGTAAGAAATATTAAGCGCAATTTTCTTTTGAATCTCTATTACATACATCATTTGAAACCTTTTATTAACATTTATTTTCATAAAAATATCGATTTTTGGCTCTAAATGATTGAAGATTACCGATATGCTAAAAAACTTAACAAAGCAAAAAACGCTATTTCAACTTTGTGTCTAAATTACTATTGAAAGCTATAATATCTATGTATTAAATTATGACCAAAAGTTAAAATGCCTATCTTTTTGAAAATTGACATCAGAATCCACCTTTAGTACTGAAACTTCAGAGTATTTCAAAAAACATTAAAAGTACTTTCTTCTATAGTTATTAGGCGGCGAAGCCTTAAGGTTTTGCATTGACATAGGTCGAAAACTAGTTTTATTTTTGCCAAAAAATTTTGTAAAAAAAAAATTGATAAAAGGTGATAAAAGCTGATACACTAAATGAAAGTGAGAGGCGATAAAACTACAAAAGGCACTGAAATGAAAATAATTCGAATATTATCATATCGGCCGATTTTTGAAGACCCCAAAATTTAAAAGGTATTATTGGTGTTGTAACCGTGGAAGAGACTTGGCTAATGTGGGGCCAAATTAGCTCAAGTTTACAAACATTGGTTATGCGAGATGAATGTTTACAAAGGATTCGCATTTAATGATAATGGATTATTAAGGTGTGTATTTAGTTGGTAGGGTAAGATCAAATTATGTTATTTATTATGTATCGAACAAAAGTTTAATTGAATTCTCTTCCTTTATTGGTTCAGACCTTATATTTATACATTTTAGTCTGCCATGGTTTGAACCCAAGATCTGCGGTCTCAAACCAAGATCAGTGGTCCTGGACCAATATTTACGGTCTCAGACCAATATCGATGGTCATGGACCAAGATCCATGGTCTCAAACCACGATTTGTGGCTCTAAACTCAGATCTCGCATATACAACTATTTCATAAAGATATACATGAAAAATATACACATAGATAAACTTTACAACATTGGTCGGAGTGGGTCAATTGATTGATTCATGCAAATAATCATAGTTTAAAGGAATTTTAGTTACGTAATGATTTAATAAACGATTTAAAAAAGTAATTTGTTGGAGGATGGGGTAATCAATTGGACATTAAGTTTTTTTATGAATTTCTTAATTTTCAGGGTACTTCGTTGACGGACTAATCAGTTGCTATTTGTGAATTATTATTTAAGGGGCTTTTACTTCTGAGTTAATAATTTTTAATTGGATTTGCGGCTAGCAAAAAGGTCCAATTTGCAAAATCCGCCGATATGTTTATTCTCTCGAATATCTTAATGCATATTTTATCTTATTTTCAGTATGCATTGCTTTAAAAAACATGCACTGTATTCATGCATTTATTCAAAGTTTTAAATTTTGGAGACTTAAGGATATTAAATCTATCAAAGACAAAAGTGACTATGGATTGTCTACTTACTTTTTCGTAAACTGTGGCTTTGTATTTGTTCAGGTGTTTTAAATTATTATACTGTCCTGGAATTGGAAAGATTTTTTCGCAGACCTGTAACGTAAATATATTAAATCAATTTTTACTATGATATGAAAGTTATCACACAACTTGTACCAGTATAACCTTTTGGTTTTCAAATTTTAGAAGTTATATTTATCCAGGACACAACTTTGTGACTAAAATGTTACAAAAATTATAGAAAATATGGCTGAACTTATATTAATAGAAATTTTGGCATTGTTTAATTTGGATTGAAATGGATTGTAAAGAAAGTGATTGCCACGTAATTTTTTATTTAAATAAACAACTTTACATTTGTAGAGTTTAAATCTCTTAATTTCACTAATTTTTCAAATCGAGAATAATTGGACGATATATTATAAGACTCTTCTGGTAAATTTTAGTTGTCACTTTTTTTTCAAAGTGTATCTTCAATCTTACTGTATGTTTTTATTGGATTGCCATTGGAAAATTGACTAGCTTTATTAATACAGGCTTATGTATCTTTAACTATAGATATATTATTATCATGAAATATTTCATACTTTATTTTATTCATAAAACTTTCTCATCCTTGTATGATACTAAGTTAACTGACGTTTGAATGTTAACCTTTTTAATGCCAAGCGAAAATGTGATTAGTATCTTGACTAAAATTTTCAACTAATCTACGTAAACTTACTCAGTTTAAATAAAAAGTTATCAAGAATAAACTGCCTAAAATCCATAAACCTACATTTGCCAATAGGGAATTAAAATATCTTAAAATTGGATACTGATACGTAGTGGTAGGAATCGGAGTAAATTTTTTGGATATTGTAAAGAAATTTTTGGTGTTGATCACTGCACGAAAGCAACACAACAGAACATGGCGGACAGAGTTTACTTATTTGTGTGAGTGATACAAAGCCCAAAAAGAAAACTCAACATAAAAATAAACTAAGTTTATAAAACTAAAATTTACAGTTAGCGTGTTAGGGTTAGTATTAGGGTTGTGAGCTTTAATATTAAATTATAGGTTCTTATATGCAAAAATTCATCACCGTTATTTTTTTATTAGTCTAACAAGGTCGATTTAAACACCCGTTTTCTTGTATTTTCGCTTTTTTTCATTTTTTATGTTTTTCTCGCTTTGCTCACATGTCGGGCTGATCCGGGATAATCACATTTTATGTTCTCCGATTGGCTAATTTCTGTTTTTGGGTTTGTATCACTCGCACAAATAAGTGCCGCTGGTGGACAAACCCAAAATTGGTGATGATCATAATAATTGAATACAAAATTTTTTCTAACTTTTTATATGCGTTAAAGTACTTTTTATTTTGATCTTTCACGAACTACCAATTAAATACATTAAAAAAATAAAGTAGCAAGAACTCATGAAAGCCCACGTTTTATTGAAATTAATCAAAAATAATCACAATATTTAATGAGTTATAATAGAAACAAATTTTATAAAAGATTTAACAAATTCTGACCATTGGATCGTGAGATATCCTTGATCTAGCTGCTAGTAAATAAAAATCTTTCAAATTATTATAAAATGATTAAAAATTGTTCATGTAATTGGTAAATATCATACTTTTATTGGACAGATCGACCCTGGGTCGGTGTGGGAAGTTTGTGCTACGAGGATTGTCCACCATGGAATTGCATATAGCAAATGTTACACAACCATATATGGCTAGTCACGATGGTCAACCCAAAATTATGCATGTCGAATTGATAAAAAACTTTTTTTTATACGTTTTACAATACTTCTCTTAAAAGCTCGGGTAGCTTAACTTTTTAAGAAACGAGGGTAAGTTTAACGGATGAATTAATGCACTCACTTCGCCTTATAACATATTCTTTGAATCCCAGTAAATCTCACAACTTTTTTTTTGCAATATAATTGGCCGATTTACTAAAATTTGAGATATGATTGGCTTATAAACACGTGTAACTATATCATAATTATCTACGAATTTGAACGTTCGCTCCTGTATTATGCATGCGGACAATTTCCAAATTTGCGTTTTTGATGAACAATAATAATTTAACTAATGAACTAATCAAAAACATAACTATTGGTGTAACTTTTGTATCACTTTGACTAAACATTTAATATTCTCCGTTACGCTCTGGACAACCATTTTATTTAGTGCATAAAATTTTTTGTCTTTTTTAAAAAAAATGGACTCTAAACAAATTCGCGATCTTGGTTACAACTATCAACATGGCATTGGTGTTAAAAAAGATGAAAAAAAGGCTTTTGAATATTTTATGAAAGCAGCTGAGTTAGGAAATCCGGTTGCGATGGGTGACATTAGCCTTTGCTATAGATATGGAACTGGAGTAGAAAAAAATTCCCAGAAATCATTTGAATATGGTAAGAGATCGGCTGATTTGGGTGATGCCTTTGCAATGTGTAATGTTGGTACTCTTTATGAAGCTGGAGTAGGAATTTATCAGGATTATTATAAAGCATTTGAATACTTTAAAAAATCTGCTGATTTGGGTATTAAAATAGCCATGTATAATGTTGCTCGACTTTATCGAAATGGTATGGGTACAAAAAGAGATATTCAGGAAGCAAATTATTGGTTCACAAAATATAGAAGTTTTCTGAAAACTAATAAATCACCTGATCATATCAATCCTGAACTTAAGAGTATAATAGACGATGAAAGATTTAAATTATCTTGGATTGATTATAATGAGTTCACAGATATCATAGAAAAGGGAAAAGGAGGATTTGCAACTGTATACAGAGCAACTTTTTTTGATAGAGTTAACAGTGTGTGGTGGAATGTTGCACTTAAAGTGATTCGTGATTCAAACGAAAATGAGCAAGAATTTATTCACGAATTGAAAAATTACTGTGAAATTGGTTACGAGAATCCTTCGTTTTTGAACTGTTTAGGAGTGTCAAGAAATGATAATGGTGATTATATTATTGTGATGCAGATTGCAGCAAAAGGTTCGTTAAGACAAAATCTTATACAAGTATCACAATTAGGATGGAAAGGTAAATTGAATATTTTGTACGGCATAGCTTTGGATCTTGAGTCGATTCATTCACAGGAACTTGTTCACAGAGATTTACATAGTGGAAATATTTTGCAAACATTTGCGTTGCATGATGCATATATCACCGACCTTGGGCTTTCTAGAAAAGTAAAGGAAGGAAAAATTTGTGGAATTCTGCCATATATAGCTCCTGAGGTTTTGGTGGGTCAACTATATACACAAGCATCAGATATTTACAGTTTTGGAGTTATAGCTACAGAGGTTTCGACCGGACAAAGAGCATTTGATGGAATTCCGTTTAATGATGAACTTGTATCAAGAATTATCGATGGATTAAGACCTAATTGTTTAGGACCAGATTGTTATATTAAATTAGCTATGAAATGTATGGATAAAGATATTGATAAACGACCTACTGCAAAAGAAATTATTGAAATAATCACTCAATGGTTAGATAAAATGAATCAGGAAGATGTTAATGAAATCAAAAAACAATTTTTGGAAGCTAGTAAAATTAAACCAGAACTTATTAAACAAATACATTCACAAGAATTGTATACTAGCAAGGTATATGATACGAATAAATTTTCAGAGTATATTAATACTGTAGAATTCTCAAAGTTACATCTAAATTAATTATATATAATATTTATGTAACATGCACTTAGAAAGGTGCAACTATAATAATTTTTTTCTTAGTCATGAAAAAATTTATAAGTATCTAATTCAACTATATTATACATTATACAGATAAATATTTTCTTTTCATTTATCAGTTATTCTTATTATTTATGTTTTGTCGGTTTGTTTCTTGAGTGTATGTGATCTTTAAATTTTTTATCTTTTTTTAGAATCTCTATCTCAAGCATCTTTTTGAATCTTTTACTTAATTTAACTTTTATAAAAATATTTATTTTTGATTCTAAAATGATTGAGGATTACCAATATGCTAAAAAGTAAAGAACACCGGTTTAACTTTGTGTTTTAATTTGTATTGACTAAAAGTTTATATGTCTATCTATTTGAAAACTGCCATCCGAATCTACATTTAATAGTTAAAGCTACCAACTAATACTAAAACACTTGAGTATTTCAAGAATCGGTAGAGGTATTTTCTTCTTAGTTATTAGGCGAAACCTGAAGGTTTTGCATTAATATTAGTCAAAACTTAATTTTGACTTTTGTCAAAAAATTTTAAAATACGAAATTGGCGAAATAGTAATTGATGAAAAGTGGTTCAGTAAAAGAAGTGAGGGGTAGTAAAACTTAAAATGACACCGAAATGAATAAATTCGATTTACTATCTCGAATATCTTGATCCATGAGATGTCTGATTCGAAATTCTTTAAAGGTTTAGTTATCTTATCTTTTCAGTATATATTACTTAAAAAACAAGTATTTATAAGGGCACACAAAGTTGATTTTTCGTTTTGCATTACATAGATTTTAAAATCCCCGGTCGGTTAGTCGGATTTTTTTTTTTTTATCTGCAGTAAATTAATAGATTCAAGTTCAGATTTAAGGTCACGCAAAGTTAAATTTTCGCTTTGTATAGCACGAAATCAGAAAATTGGGTCGGTTGAAGAATTTTTTTATTAGTTCTACCGGATAATTCCAGAAAAAGGTCTCTATCGGGCGATACTGGATTATAGGCTTTGCAAAAAGATGTGACCCATGATTTTTATGATAAAAGAGGAGATTCTAGATTGTCTATTAATTCATATTTTCGATCAGTTGTAATTATATTTATTTGAAATCGATAAGATTCTTAAAATCTACAGAATCTCCGATTTTCACGCGACATTGTGATCTGCAGAGGCATCTTTTTGCAAAGCGTAATAATTATGAAAAAATTAAATGGTAAAAAATAGAATAATTTGCACAATTGGGACTTAAAAAAATTTTTTAATTTAAAAAATTGAAAAAATGGTCGGCAGGTAATGCAAAACAAGAAAACAATTTTGCGTGGTATAAAATACTGGTCATTCGACGATTAATAGCATGAAATTTATTCTGAAAGACCAAATTTCATGATATTTATCATCACATGATCCAATATCGATGTTGTCTTGCAACTATGATCATGCTTTTCAGGTAACTGAGTTTCAATCCGAGATTGTTGTGATTATGTAATAACGAAATAACAAGAAAAAAATCTATGATAAGAGCTTGCACAGTAACGCAAACATATTAAATGAATTTTAATAAAATTTTCGATAATATGAAGCTGATATCAGCATTACAAAATCCTTGATCCTCAATTTCTATAGTGTACAGTTGACACTCCACTTGTACCGGTAAAACCTTCAATTTAAGATTTAGAAACGTTGCGTTTATCCAGGACACGACTTTGTGGATATGACAAAAATTATATATTGATTAATTTGGATTAAAATAGATATAATTTTTATTAGATAATATTATTCTTAAAATTTTAAATAAATAATACTAGTACGATGGGTGCCACCCACCTTATGCAGGAATTAACAACTATCGAAGTACACACGATATGAGGTTATGGTCTATTAGAATTTATTTACTGAAAAAAAAAAAAATTGCTACAGCACTTATTCATTAATATAACAAACACACTGGTGAGTTTGTTTGTATTGAAATTGTCAATATTAATTGTTGTAAATGTTCTGTCGATAAACCTTTTACTCTAGTGACTATGATTTTTGGTTATAACTAAGTTGACATTATCATGATTTTTGTAAAGTTATTGTATAAAATTTTATTACAAAATTATTTGCCATTTCAAAAACAATTATATGTAGTTAGAGCGAATTAGTTTGTATTGGAAATTTCATGATTTCTATGATGGGATACTTTAAAAATTTTATTACAAGACTTACCACTTCAGCATTCATAGTATTTGATAAATTCTGTCTTCAAAATTCTAATTTGTAGGTATCTCTATCCCATAATTCACAAAGTAATGATAGCCAGAAAAAAACACATCAATTTAATACTTCATTATTTTTAATCAGTAGGTGGGGGAGGTCAATAGAAAACAGGCAAATTTTTTTTAAATAAAATTTTTCAAAGGTTTAAATTAAAATATCTCAACAATTATCAAACCAAATTTAATAAAAAATTTTTATATTAATTCTATATAGTTATAGAATTAAAATAAAAAAAAAAATAATTAAATTTGGTTTAAAAATTGTTAAAATATTTTAATTTAAAGTTTAAAAAATTTTTATTAAAAACAATGCCTGTTTTCTATTGACCTCCCCAGGTAATTATAGTTTAGATATGAAACAATCTCTTCTAATATTAATGAAACACTTTTGTATATATCATGATATCCCTTATTTTGTAATAATTTCATTTTACTATCTAAGCAACATAATAATTTAGAGAAGAAATATTTGGTTCAAATTTGAATACCACTTTCAATTACCAAGTTTTCTTAAAAATACCTCACTAATGCTAAATAACAATTGTGTACTGATTTAACTTTAAATGGTTGTCTATTTTTTAGAAATCCATCCAATAAAAAAGCTAATAAATGTATCAAACTTAGCCTTATTATCAAATTCATCCCATCCAAGGTCTTTATAATATTTTTTTATTTTCAGTAGCGATCAACATGGTATTACTATTTTGAGATATTTTTTTTGTATTTGTAATATAAGAAAGGTTTATAAATCATTGTACTTCAGGTTATTAGTCATTAAAGTTCTATTTAACATTTTCAAGAAAGAGTCATTTTGAAATTACTGAACAAAAACAAATCATATTTATTTTAATCAGTGATTACATTACTAATCTAACTAATAATTCATTTTTATACTAAATAATTAATTATATTTTATTATACTTTTAATTAATTGTAGGGTATGCATGGGTTGTTACATCAGATCCATATAATAATAACTATAACTTATTTGTGTGATTATTTATTGTCATCTTGATAAAAATGAAATATTAAATGCGATTTAAAAAAAATCAAGTAAAAAAAGAAAATCGATTAAAAAATAAAATAAAATTAATTATAAAAAAATTCTATTAAAAAAAATTGATTAAACAGATAAGTTGAAAATGATAAGAAAAATATGCAATATCTGTAATTCAGAGCCTTTGTGCTAATAATAAAATGTCAGTCTTAAGAATCCACATATTTATAATTTCATTTATTCAGATATCAAATTCTTCTTGGCATAACCAACAAAAATCTTGGGTACATGAATATTGAAAATTTCTAAATTTTGGTTTTAGAATTAGTAATTGTATTGAATGGTTTGTATACAGTATACCTAAAAAAAACTTTTCTGTTGTTTAAAATATTTCTTATATAAATTTTAATTTTGTTATTTTTTTATTTATTTACTTTTTAGATATTTTATAGCTAATATAGGTAATATTGATAATTAATATTAATTTTTAAATTCTAATACATGATGAATATTTGCATATGTTAAGAATTTCATCATTTGCCAGGTTTTGAAACTGCTCAAGATAAGACAAAAAGCAGATGATAATAGTTCTCAAAGTATTCTTTCTTCTAATCATTTAAAAAAATATTCAATCATATTCAATATCTATTCTGATTCATTTAAATATAATTTAGGCAATACATTAAAAATTTCATAACTACATCACAATTAGTTGTGTTGTTTGTAAGAACAAATCTAGCAAAAATATTTAACTAATGTTATATTTTCCATAAAAGGTATTTAGTGTATTATTTTTCAGATAGTATTACAGTAATTGCTATGAAGAATTATATCAAAAACATAGTCCGTAAATTTTGCCTGCACATATAGTAATGCAAACTGCTCGAGCTGAGCCACGAGATAAATGATGTTCTCATGTTTTCATAAGAACATACCTTTAGATTTGAGAACATTTGATGTTGTTTTGAGAACGCTTATGTTGTTTAAATATTCTCTATGAAAAGTAATTTGAAAACAAAAATGTTCGATATTTTCTGAAAAAAGGAATTTAAAAATAGGGATATGAAAAAATTTACTGATGAGCATTGAGAACATAAATAAATTTTTGAGAACACTAAATATGTTCTCATGAGAACATATATCTCAAAACAGATTTCCAACACTGACTTAAACATTTTTGTTATAGTTCAAGTTCAGGTTCGGTTCAAATTTTGAACTGAACCTGAGCTTACCTAAGTTCGGTTCGGTTCAGGTTCATAGGAACACTAGTGTAGTTTACGAAACTTTTTTTATTAGCTGTTTTTGAAATTTAAAACTTATACATAGCTAATATAATTCTAAATACAAAATATTGTCATCTAAGACAAGCTTTTAGTAATACTGATCTATGCTCGATCTTTTTGTTTACAGAGTATAAGAAGCTAAAGAATACTAAGAAATGTTTTTTTAAAAAAATTTTGCTATGTGAGACTATAAGTTGTAATTAACAATATAGCATTTCATAGTAAGGGTTTATTGGAAATTTTTTTTAGCGCAGTTCTAATAAAAATTTTGCAATTTGTGCAAATCTTCAGAAAATAAATGTAATTCTGTGCAGAATTTTATTTTTTAAAAAATTTTGCTAATTTGTACTAAAATTTTCCTATTAATTAAGTGCACATAAATATGTGTACACTCCATTTTTCAATTTATGTTAACATAATAGGTTCTTTACAAATAGTTTAAAGTATCCAGTATATATTTTTCATTCAATTTTGTCAGTCTTCAATGTTTACACCAATTGGGTATTTTTTTTTAAGATATAATATGAATTGCCTCTGATTACTTACAGTATGCCATTTTTAAAATTTCACCTTTTGAGAAATGACTTGGGCGATTCTTAATACATACATTGAGATAAATGTAAAATACTATTGATAATAATATGAAATTCATATTTATTAATAACAATAATAAAGATAATAAATTAAGTAATTCTTTCGGCTTCATTTTTTAAAATTATATTTAAATCGATCTTTTTTGTTTTATTCATTATATTTGAATCGATCTATTTTTTTTTATTCATTACTAAATGACGGGTTAAATTTAAATTTAACCATTTTTTTTTTTCAAGTATAATTGGCAATTTGCAGATTTTTCCAATATTCCATGGAATAAAAGTGAAATCTACGTTTCCGTTACATAATACACAAGATTGTAGAAAGTAGATCAGCAGCGAGTGAATGAGGACAGAAATGTGAATTTTAGTTGATTATCAGGTGTAGCGTGAACACCAAATATCAAATATTTATTAAATAATTATTCTAACAGCTATTTATAGTTTGTGTTAAATAATCATTCTAACAGCTCTTTAAGGCAGAATTTAACGTTTGGATTAGAATGGTTGATAATATATTAAATTTTCACGAGGAATTTCTCTGTTAAAATATAAACGACAGTTTATAATAAATTGTTGTCATATTATACTTAATGTCATTTTAATGTCATTGATATAAATATTTTTTACGATTTGTCATTTTGCCATGGTTTTGCATGATCTTTTTATAATAAATGACATTGCTATTTTAAAATGGCATGTTATTTATATTCATATTTCATAAAAATTTTCATGACTTTGTCATTTACCATCACTGTATCAGATCGGGTTATCCAAATTGAATCATGTGTGCAATACTTTTTGTTCGAGTTGACACTGTACAGTCAATAGATCGAAAAGATGGCTAAGCAGGACATAAGTGCCAACAAGGTCTGAGTAAGTGGCGGGATCACGAGCCAAACGCAGCAGGTGTGGGAAGACATGTGGAGATCAGCATGAGTTTCTAAATAGAGATCCGAATACAGGTGAGTATGATATAAAATCAATTCCACAAAAGGCAAGCACTGAACTTGGCCAGGATCGATACAAGAAGCAAGTACAAATAAAAGGAGAGCAGCTCCAATAATTATACCAGGAGTAGCCAATTCCATTGCGAGAAACCGAACGTAATCACAACCCGATCTCGTCCACCCGACATTTTCATAATATTTTTACCAAGTTCTGATTGTCACTTTTTCACATTAACAGCCGGCTACATTATGCAGGCGGGAGACCACCGGCCAATGCCATACATCACAGACTCAACTGCTTACGGTGATGCCGGGAGAATATCCGTTTCAGTTTCA
>CAJVPU010001374.1:0-13091 GCA_910591775.1 Dentiscutata heterogama | reverse complement strand
AGAGGACAAATTTAAAGGGTCAGGAGTAGGGGTATTAGTTAATATTGGCTATCCTTATAGCCGCTTTCGCGAGGGGATAGAAAGACTGGTTTTTTGTCTTTTGACAAGTTTATTGCTGTTTACTTGATAAGAAAGGAGCTTTTTAAAGAAAATACACCTCTTTTAAGTACAACTAGAGGGCCTGAGTAACTTTACTTAAGAGCCGAATAACTGTTTACTTAGATTTTTGAAATAATCATGCGAGAAAGTTTTTTCTTCTTGTTCCTGTTTTGGTAAAAGTGATCTATGGGAAGAGTTTTTTTTTTTTATTATCCCTGCATTCTATTCTTTTACAGGTTGGACATCATAATGGTTTTTCTATTTTTCTTTCCTGATATCTTTTATCTCTACAACTGTATCTTTTACAAGCTAAGCATAGTTTAGTATAGTTGGCTTGACTATGTACTTGCTTTCTACATTTTATGCAAATATAGTATTTGCAGTCTTTTCGAATATGTCCTTTTCCTCTACATTTTGCACAGATTGATTGGGGACAGTTTCGATAGATATGTCCGATGCTTTTGCATACGGTGCAGTTATCAATTTGTTCCATGTCTGTTTGATCATGTCTTGTGCTTGTAACACTTGTATGTGATCCATCGAAGAGAGTATTTTCAATAGTTCTTAAGTACAATAATTCTGAAGGTTGGTGGAAATATATTGATAATGTGTTTCTGTCAATAGCCATAGTTGAGTTATTTTCAAAGAAAATGATTGGAGATATATCATTGTTGGTTCCAGGTGGGTTGCTACCACTTGGATCTTTATCGGTTCAGATGCTTTGGCTAGAGTTTTCCATTCTTGACCACTTATAAGTAACTGTTGAATTAATTCTTTTCTTATAAGGTTTGGGTCAATTTCTAAGAATGTTTTGATTTCTTTTCTTTGTTGTTCAGTTGGTTCTAAATATTCTTTCCAATACTTGAATATTTTAATTAATTGGTTAATCAATTCTAGATATGAATTAGGTTTTTCTTCAAATTGGTATTGCAAGATTTCTTCAATTTCTTTGAGTTGTTGCTTAAATTGCGTTTGATTTTGGTGATCTGTTTCGTAATTACTCATCAAAATATTTTATCCTTAAGTCTGATAGGTAATAATAGATCTCCTGACAATTGATTATTTTACTAATTTCTTCCAGTAATGGTTGTACTGTAGTATTATTAAGATCTAACTGTAAATGAACTTGTGCTTGTTTTATTCGATCTTGTAGATCTTTTAATTCTAAAGTTGTTACTTCAATTTGTCTTCTTAGGTTTGTTAGTATTACTGCTTCTTCTCCATTAGGAGTATAGGTTAAGACTTTTTTCAGTCTTCTATTTAGATTAGTAAAAGTTTTATTCTCAAGATATCCTTTAAATATTCTAATAATTTCTTTTATCCAAGTTCTTGTTTTGATTACTTCTTGAGTTTTTTGAAGGCTTTGTTGTTCTTCCATGAGCCTAGTCTTTTGGTGACTTATTTTCAGGGTTTTTTTATACTTTTAGAGTTCTTAATTGTTGTTTTTGTTTTTGTTTACTTTTGTTTACGCATCATATTTCCATAAAA
Organism: Dentiscutata heterogama; assembly: GCA_910591775.1. Taxonomy (NCBI): domain Eukaryota; kingdom Fungi; phylum Glomeromycota; class Glomeromycetes; order Diversisporales; family Gigasporaceae; genus Dentiscutata; species Dentiscutata heterogama. The sequence goes on along the minus strand of CAJVPU010001374.1, from coordinate 11,504 downwards.
GTCTTATCAGTTATTTCCAGTTTTTCTTTATTAACTAATTCTTTATCTTCAATTAATAATTCATTTTGTAGACATTGTATTATTTTTTTCCACAGATTGTTACTATTTTGGTGTCTCCATATAAATTCTAAGAGATATGATTATATTTTATATTTATGCCTATTTCTGGCAGGTATTCTTATCTTGATACCATTCCATGTTCCTTCAATAGTATTAGTATAGATTCCTGTTTCCAGGTCCACAAAATATTCTGAGTGATTTATGGTCATATGTTCAAAGTTAAGTTTATCATAAATATTTTTGTACAATCTAAAACAATCTGAATATATTATTGAGCCTTGTTCAATATTGTCTTTGATAAGTTGTAATAAGGTATCTTCAGTCTTATCTGGTATGACAGTTGCAAATATTTTGTGATCAGGTGTTCTTTCTACGCCTGCAAATATCCATACTCTGATAACAGGTTTTTTGTGGTGGTATTTGTTTCTTCCCATTTTGGTTTCATCTATTTCTATAATAATATCTTTTCTGCCTATTTTTTGTTTGTGCTCTTGTACATGGGAGCCTACTAAGTTTCTGATATTACTTATATAGTAACTGATTGTGCTTGGGTCTTTTCTCATGGTTATCGCAATTGATATACTTGGCATTTTTAATAGCCAATAATAGTATATTTCTAGTACTTCATTGACCCATATCTTATCTTTTGAGAACCATAAATTTGTAAATATTGATTGCATTTTCTGCAATTTCTTTTGCCACAAATAAACATCTTGCAATTATCTTGTTTCATTGGATTTTCGCATTTTGGACAGTTTAAATCTTGATTAATGATTTTGTTTACTTGAAGATATCGGATACATTCAGATTCTTCTTCTAGGATATTCTTAATTTTGTATCTTGTCGGGATTCCTTTATTTTTCATTTCTCATCTTTTTCCGTTTTATTTTTGAAGTAATTTTCTATTTAACTGTTTGCTTTCAATCCATTTTTCTTCAGTGTTCATTTTAATCGTCTTTTTATACTTGTTTTTCTTAGTATATCTTTATTAGGCAATTATTCTTTTTGTTCAACTACTTTTACTTTTTATCTTTTTTTTTGAACACTATGGCTTTTTCTCCTGAGATTGTTCCAGATTCATCTGAATTTGATTTTCTTGATTATAATCATTTTGTTGTCCACTTTCGTCATAATACTGTTTTTATTTCTTTTCTTTTGAGCAAGTTTATTTATAAGAAGGTTTTTTCTTCTGATGCAGAATATATTGACCCTTCCTCTGGTCAAAAGATTACTATTCTTCGCTCTGAACGCGTTAAGCGTTTTATTGAAATTATTATTAATGATTATCTTGAATTTGAATCTGGTGAGGATATTGATGATTTAAAGTAGTTTATCTATTGGAATCCTTCTTTTAAAGATCATTCCTTTCAGGAGGTTATTGATCATTATACAAATCCTGATGAAGAAGTTTCTCTTTGTCATTTTCTTAATGAATTTGTTGTTATTCTTGACGATGATCCTCCTGCAGATTATATTCGAAATTCTATTGCTCATATTATCCCTTCTGATGATGGTTAGGAACTCAATATTCATTCTGATGTTTATCTTGAGCCTAATTATTTAGAGGTATCTCTTCATGATACTTTTTCATTTTTTGATGATTCCAGTAAGGGTTTTATTATTGGTTTATCATCCAATCGGAGTAAGTTAGATAAAGAATTATCTAACTTGCTGGAGTTGTATGTTGGACAAATTCTAATTTCTTACTTATTAATAGATCTTATTACTGAATATGAAGAAGTTTCTTATGATTATTGGGATGGTTCTAATCTTTTTCAATATTTCTTTTATAAGGATTATATTGCTGAGAATGAGGCTTTACTTATTAATAATGTTGATTCTGAAGTTGGTTCTCGTCAGAATCCTCTTTGCATTTCTAATACTTCTGATATTGAAGAAGAGTATAATGATAATGATTTTTTCTTAGATTCTTCTACTCCTTTTAGGAGTGCTAGTAGCCATCTTGATGGTACGTATATTTCTCTTTTAACTGGGAAATCTCTTTCTTCATATAATTGTCAATTTTGTAACTATTATGTTTGTAATTGTATAGGTTACGAGTCTTATAACTCTGATTATTATCCTCATTCAGATTAGTTTTCTTCTTGTATTGTTTCAGTAATTAATTCTTTTAAAGATTTATTTTCTTTATTATTTATTATTCTTGATAATAAATCTGCTGCCTTATTTTTGGCTCCCTCTATTCGGTGTATGATATAATTGAATTCTTGTAAATTCATTATCCAGTTTTCCATCGTTCTGCTGGTTATTGATGTTCATTTGGCTGCAGATATTCCTGTTGTATTAGTATATATATATATTTCTTGACTTCTGATATAATATCACCATTGTTGTAAGAATATGTATATCACATACATTTCTCTTTGTATTGCTGGCCAATTTTGTTGAGCCTTGTTTAAGCCATGTGATCCTAATTCTATGATTTTTTCTGCTTGATGCAGATGGATTGTCATAATTTTTCTTAAGTTCTTCCTTCAGGAGTCCTTCACGTGTTCGTTTTTCCATTTGTTTATAATGTTCCCAATTGTCGTCTTCTTGATATAATATTGCTCCTATACCTGTTAATGAGGCATCATATTCCATAAAGAATAGTTTATTGGGATCTGGATTCAAAAGATATATATTTCGTTTAACTTCTTTCTTTAGGTTATCGAATGCTTTTTGGCATTCTTCTGTCCATTTGAATGTGGCGTTTCTGTTAATTCATATAATAGTGCTGCTATATCTGCAAAGTTTAATATATATGGTCTAAAATAGTTCATAAATCCCATGAAGGCTTGTACTTTAGTCTTATTGGTTGGGATAGCTTTGTTATTTACTAATGCTATTTTCATAGCATTTTTCATAATTTGACCATGTCGAATGATACAATTAAGTATAATAGTTTCTTCAACTAGAAATTCACATTAGGATGGCTTGAGCTTCAGCCCTGCTTTTTTAAGAATTTTTAAAGTCCTCTTTAGTCTATTCTTCATTTCTTTAAATGTGTTTGCTACTATAATCATGTCATGCATATATATTTTTACCCAGTTATATTTTTTGAATAGTTTATTCATCTCTTCTATTAAATACACTGGTGCAGTTGTTATTCCAAAGGGTAACCTTTTCCAAAGATATATTTCATATTTTCCGAATCTACTTGCAGTATATTTTTGTGAGTTTGGGTGTATGTTAAGTTGCCAATATGTAGATTTTAAATTCATAGTTGTATAATATTTGTATCTATTAATATCTTGTAAGAATTGTTGTATATTTGGTAATGGTTGTTTAAATTTGACTAAATGTTTATTTAGTCTGCGATAGTCTATTACTATTGCTTTTCTGCCATCTTTTTTAGTAATAATTTGTACATTGCTTGCCCATTCACTATATCCAGGATATATAATATCATTTTTTTTCTAAGTCTTCTAATAACTCTTTGATGATTTTTTCTTCATCAAGAGTGTATTTTCTAATTCCTTGGTTTTTATCAGTTTAAGGAATTTGATCTTCAGGTTTATTCAATACAAATTGAATATTATTTATAGAGTGTCTGTTGATACTTGTCCCTATTTTTTGTTTTTCTCTAAATTCATCTACATGTTCAGTTAGAACATCTCCTAATATTTTCCATACTTTTTTCTACATTGCTTTTGTAGTATTTTAATTCTTTTTTTTTAGTTTCACCTTATTTTTTGAAGAAAAAAATTCTGGGTCATACCCAATACTATCTTCTTCAACTATTTGTTCTATATTTCCTATATATTCACCTTTACTTATTTGAACTTTCTTTTCTCCAAAGTTCATTATAAGAATGTATTCACCATTTGGTTATCCTTGTTGTATAGCTAAGCATTTTGCTGCTAGTTTTACAGGTGTTTCTACTATTCCTTTTTTTTGTGGATTTTGTATTTCTATGCTCATTACTGTCATAGTGGGTATATTGTAATGTTTTTTACTATAAATCTTTTCCTCATTTGATTTAATTATAGTAGGTACTATTTTTCTCTTTTGATTTGTCCTTAAGTGATTTAGTTAGATATTATCATATTCATCATTACTTATTCTGAATTCTTTAGATTCATTTAGTTGTTTTTTCACTTTTTGTCCAAATTCTTTATAGTGTTTTTCTTGAAGATCTTCTTCTATTGCTTGTTCTAATTCATCAAGTTCTTCTTCTTTGAAGTCTTCTCACGGTTCAAATACGGATTGAGATACATAAGTTTCATATGTTTGTCCTTTGAAAGTATATTGTACTGGTATATAATTTGATGATTGTTCTCTAGTATGTATTCCATCACTATAATAGGCTTCTTCAAACTGAGGTTGATTATTTTGTAATGAGGTTTCAGATATTAGACTTTGTTCTCTATCTCTTTTTTGATAAGGATCTGGTGGAGGCGTATATGTTCTTTGATTTTTTTTTCCTACTACAGGGTCTGCTTTTGGAGGTGGATTTCGTTTAGGTATTCTTGGTGGTAAGATTGGTGATAGTAGTCCTTTATTTTTATCAGCCAAAGGTTGGTATAGTATTGTTTTATCTTCTATTGTAGATATTTTGCTCAGGGGTGGTTGACTTAGTTTTGAGGGTGTTCCTGGTCTGGATGTGAATGTTCATTTTACTCCTTGAATTGCATCTCCTAAGTACTGTGTTACTTTAGGTAATACCCTCTTTGAATATTTTTATTTCTTTTTGAGAATTGTGATATTCTTCCGTTATCTAATATGTCATCAGTTAGTAATCTTGGTAAAGTTATTGATATTCCTACTTTTTTATTTTCTTCAATAAATTGTTCATCTCTTGGATGATTGTAATCATTTTTTGGTAGATATGTTGTCCTTCCTTGAGGGTCTGGTATTATGGAACTGGTCTTGGCTTTTTTCTTGCATTTAGAACTTGTCCATAGATTTTTCCTTCTATGGTTTTGTCATCATGTATTTCTCCTATTTTATCTAATTAATGTTCCATGAATTTTCTATGTTTTTGATATATTTTTTCTCTTGTTAATTCATCTTTGCAGTGTGCTTGTGCTGTTATAAGAGTACTTATAGTAGCTTGTTTCTCTACATCTCCAATATTACTAAATTCTTCAGCTGTTATATCTAATACTGCATGAATATCTTTATTATATTCTTCTTCTAGTACTTTAATTTTATCTCGATATTTCCATAATGTAGCATCATTTGTTTCATTTAATGCTGATAATACTTCATATAAGTATTCTCTTCTATTTTCAGCTAGTTTGCTTGGTTCTTTTAATTTTGCTACTTTCTGTATTGATTCCAAGTGTTTTTCAACCTGTTCTTCAGTCATTTCTGAAGTGTAGCTATAGGTTTTATTTATTTGTTCAAGTCTCCAATTGAGATCTTGTATTGTTTTCTCAATTCATTTATCTTTAGCTATCTCTCCTGCTTTAATAGCTTTATCTAACCTATTTAATTTTGTTTTTATTATTTGTCTCATTTTCTTTGGATTGTCTACAGGTATGTCTTCTTCTTTTTGTTTTTTCTTTCCATTTTTAGAAAGTAATACTCTATTTATAGTATTATCTACTTCTTGATAAATTTGATTGAGATGTTTGTTATTCAGATTTCTTTGCCCAGGATCTACTGGTTGTTCATTTCTAGCTGTAAAGGTTATTCTTTGCAGTCTATTTGCTAAATCTGAGACATCAGGGTCTTCAAATTAGAAACCTGTAGGTATGTATATTCCTGCTCCTTGGGATTCTATTAGCTCTTGTTGTTTCTGATCTTTTTCTTTAGTCTATTTTTGGACTTTTTGATCATTTTCTTCAATAAGATCTTTTGCATATTCTCGTAATTTCATCACTTCATGTATTTGTGCAATCTGATCTGATAATTCTATGTTTGGTGTTCCTAGTACCATAGCACAGACCTCTGTATGCTTTGCTATTGCTGGGAACACTTCTTGTGTTATCATAGCATCCAGATCTAGTATATGCGCATGTTTGTCCATTTCTGCTCCAAATATTGCTTCTTTAGGATTGTTATTAATATGTACTAACTGTATTTCTTTTCCGTACATGTAAAGTACACTTTTGTATTCATTTACATGTTTTCCATTTCCTGCTGCATAAAAGTGCTGTGTGTCAAAACACATTGCTATTCTTCTTTTTTCTTTATTTCTATCTTTATACCGTAATGTTTGGTCTATACTATCTAGGATATCTATGAGGTTGGCCATTGTTTATCTATAGCATTTGGTACTTGCACTATTTTCTAATAGTATTCCAATTCTTAGATTGTTTTCTACTATCTTTTTTAATATAAAGTTGATATTTTCTATTGCATCTGCTCAATTGCGATCTACTTTTGTTCCTAGGTGGAGCACTGCCCATCTAATTTCCATTTTATCAGCGCATTTTAATTCTTGAATTATCTTTATTATTTTCTAGTTAAGTTGTTTATTTCCATTATAATGTGTAAATAGTTTATCATTTACATATAATCCCATTGAAAAGTGTAAAACCATTTTCAATCCTATATTTTTATTTCCTTCTATGATATTTATATCTTCCATTTTATCTGGTGTTTCTTCTTTTACTGAGTCCAAATATTTTAAGAATATTTGTACTATGTTGATTGCATGATTATAGTAGTTTTTACTATATCACTCCATACTCCGTCTGTGATTACCCCAATTAGTTTGATTTTACTCTTATTTTCTTTTACTAATTCTTTTAGCTTCTTAACTTGTTTAGGGAATGAGTCTGGTAAAGATATTCTATAAATCTTTTACTTGTCTTTGGGTTATATTGTTTATCTACCCATTTGTCTATTTTAATATGGGACTTTGTATTTTCTTTAGAAAATTCTACTTTGGGTTTTCTTTCTGGTGGTAATGGTCGTGGTTTCTTTTTTTTTTTTAGGTTGTTCTATAGATATTACAGATATTGGTTCTTTATTTCTAGACACGGTTATTAGGTTCAGGGTAGCATTTTTAGTTTCGACGTAATCATTAGTGGTAGCGATTTGGGTTCGTCTTGCTTTATTCAACACATTGGGCACAATGAACTTATGAGTTGTGCCGGATGAGATGGGGATATTTTTAGTATCCATGTTGGGCACCAACGGCAGGTTTTTTTCACTTTCGACTTGGTTACTAGTTTTTCGAACAAAGTAACTAGCTGCACGTAATTTTTCATTATTTTAGCTGTGTTTGAATAATATAAAATATAGATTTAGGTTTTGGTGTTACTTTTAGTGTACTGACCATGAGACTTCTCCTTTTGCTCTGTAAGGTTCAAGGTGCGATCCGGGTTCCTGTCGTAAAACCGATATGCTAGATTCAATTTTTGTGTCTCTGTTGTGATGTCTTGATATGATATAGGTATGCCTCTTATTGTGACTAATTGTGTTTCTCTATTTTTGTATATTCTCATTCGTGCTTGATCTACTTCTGCTAGGAGTATGTATGCTTGTCTCCCTCTATTACTGATACTTTAATATAGAATATCAGATTTTCGATTTGAAGTTTGACTATTACTTTTCCATAATTAGTAACTGTTTTTCCTTCTGAAACTTTTGCAGTTTTGGTTTGGTTACTACTCAGTTTTTCTAGTAAGTTTCATTCTTTTGCTATATTATAAGGTATTACGCTTGCACTTGCTCCTTCATCTATGAGTACTTTTATTGGTTTACCATTCATTAGTGCTATGAATTCATAAGATTTTTTGCCTTTTGGAAACGTTTCAGCTTGTTTAGCTTCTTTAGGAAAGTAATATGTTTTTAACAGATATGAATATTCTGGGTTTTCTTTTGTTTCTTGATACATTTCATTTAATAATACAATAGCAGAGTATTTGTTATATTGATCATTTTGTGATCCTCTTTTATTAATTTGTTTATTAATACATTGTATATTGTATATACTTTCTTTTAATTTAATTGTTCTAAAATACTCTTTAGTACTAGATGGTTTACCATCTCGGCTACTTATCAGGATTTTGTCCTGAGTACTTCGCAGGTTCTCTTTTAGAAAAAATGAATTTTTTCTATATTTTCTTTGACTTTAGTATGATGGATACATTCCTCATCATATTCTTCTTCATCTTCTTCATAGTGGTTTACTTTCTTTCCTTTATAGAATGATTTATCATTTCCTTTTCTTTCTGTTTTGTAAGTTTCTTTTTTGTATTCTTTTCTTCCAGATTTTTCTTCCTTTATGTTGTTGAATCTTTTTCTGAAGTTTCCATTAGGTCTTCTTTTTTGAAATAGTTTTCTTCTGAAGTTATTTCCTTTATTGAATCTTGGTTTTCCTTTATTATTTCCTTTATAGCTATAAACCATAGGTGTCGGTCCATCTGCTTTCTTTCCATTATAATAGTTTCCATTATTATTTGAACATGTTTTAGTGTGAAATTTATTGGTCTTTTCGCAGTAAGTGCAGAATTGTTTTACAAATATTTTCTTTTGTCTTCCATGATCATTTTTGCTATATGATTGTACTCAATTGTAAGCTTCTTTTCTTTTGAACTTTGGGCAATTTCTTCTAAAGTGTCCTGTTTCTCCACATTCATAGCATGCTTCTTTAGGTTTGCTTGATTTGGTTTGCACGTTGTTAAGTTTTTGGAATAATGATTTGTTTTTTCTCTTTTGAATTTTTCTAATAATTCCATTGTTACTCTAATTGCTTTGAATATATTATCTGCTTTTAGAAAGAATTCAGCTTCATTAGCTGGTTTTGAATCTGATAGATATTTGTCAGGCTATTTCTTCAAGCATCCTTGACATTAACCCATATAGTGTCTGCCGTAGAAGTTGTTTGCAAATACGTAGTTAGATACTTGTTTAAGTTTCTTGTATACAATTATTTGCTTTCGCATTCCTGCATCATCATGCCAATCTAATTTCTTTCTAAAATAAAATTGGTTGAATACAGATTGGTTCATTTGTTGGATTGAATCTCTTGTAAAGTGTTCATCAAATACATTTCTAAATCCTCTTTGGACAGTTGTATTTGTGATTGCTGGTACTACTCTTCTTCCTTCTGCTGTGGCACTATCATGCCATACTCCTGCGACAGCAAGGTAATTTATATTTGTTACTGGATACCCATTGGCATCTTTTAATCCATCTGTATTATCTATATTTAATACAAAATAACAGTTTATAGTTCCTATTTCTGTATCGTAAATTTCTAGTTGCATCTTTTCTTAATTTAGTTCATATGATTGCAAATACTTTTTGCATTACTTCTGTACTTTATCTGCATTCTAATGCATTTCCTGCTGTTGAATCATAATTTACTCCTTGTCGAGTATATCTTTTTTTATGTGTTCCTAAGTATCTTCCAAATATGATTAGATTTCCTAATCCTACTGCTATAAATGCATTTTCTAATGCTTTTTTCCATTCTTTATATTTTTCAACTGTTCCATCGAATTCGGGTATGAGAGTTGCTATCTGATTAAGATTTTTCAGTACTTCAAATTCTGTTGCCATCTTAGTCTTCTGGTAATACTGTTGTTAATTTTTCATGATAGGTACACTGAGTAAGTTTTAGCCAATTAATTATATTGAATGATTTCTTTTGGATTATATCCAATTGTTCTTTTACTTTAGATCTGTTTCCTAATATTAATGAGTATAGTAAGCATACTGTTATTTCTTCTTTAGTTAGTTCTTCTGGATTGTGTTCTTCTTCTCTGTATATGTTATCAATTCGATATTTTATTTGATAAGTTCTTTTGTCGTTAAACCTCTTGGTTACTGGTTCTGCTATTCTTATAATTTTTAGTTGTCCACTTAGGAAGTCTTCAATTTTTTGGTCTAATTCTTTAAGATATTTTTGTAGTTTTATTTTCTGGTCATCTGTTAGAGGGTTTGGATAATCGTTAAAATATTGTTGGAAAACTTTGATGTATAATTTGTTTCCTATTTCTCTGTAGCTCATTAATTATTTCTTTATTATATAGGGTGCTTTTTCTAGTATACTTTCAATGAATTCTTGCGGTTCGTTAAATTGCTTCGCTTTTGTAGCTAAGTATATTAATTTGTTTATTGGTAACACTCCTTGTTTGAATTTTCTTTTGTATTCTAGGTATACATATAGTTCTGATGACTGCTGTACTGATAGGCTTTGTTTAAGTATTGGTGATACTTCTGTTTTGATTTTTATTTGTTTTGGAATTTCTTTTTCTTTAATTATTTCTTGTTTTCTTTCTTCTAGGACTGTAGTTACTATTCCTTCATATTCGTTATTATTGGATATTATTTTTCTGATCTAATTGATCTTATCTTGGTAGTTCATTTAATTTGTTTGCTCTTTTTATTGCCGTGGTTATTTCTTTTGCTCTTACTATTGTGTTTACAATTATTGATATTGTTGTTACTATTGCAATTAAAATAATAGTTAATTGTATAGTTTGGTTAAGATATATAAATAGTTTTTCTGATACTGCTAGTACTATTATGATGTTATTCATCCACGTGATTGATGCATTGATTGATAATATTGTGTGATCACTTGTTATGATCGTTAAAGTACTGTCTTTACTTTGGTTATCTATGGTTAAACTGTTGTTTCTCTTAATGCTTGGACTTGATTAACTATTTGTTGATCTTCAAATTCTTTTTTAAGAGCTATTAGTTTGTTTTTATGACTTTTGTTTTTGCAGATGAATATGGCTGCTATAATTGCTACTACTATTGCAAATATTACTTCTCCTACAAATGTGTCGATTACGTTTGTATCTTGTAGATATCCAAGTGCTTGCATTGTATAAGAAGGTGTTGATGTTGCAGTTATGGTACTGAACACTATACTGATTATTGTTGAAGGTATGATTAATATTTGTATTACTGACATATATTATCTAGTATCTTGTTCCAAATGTTTGGTTTATACTTGGTAAGTATGGAAATGCTACTTGTTCAAATGATTGGTTATTGATAACTCGTTGTTTGTTTGACAATTTCTTTTTCTTCTTTTGTTCTTGAAGTTTTAAGATTATGAATATTAACGCGATTACTGCTATTATTACGAGTATTGTGACTATTGCTCCATATACTTCAATTAGTCTTTGATTGTTGTTGTCACTGTTTGTCATTTATTTCTTTTTAAGAAACATAGGTTTTTTTGGTATTGCAGGTGGTCTTCTTGGAGTTGCGTTTGGCGGTAGTAATGGTCTTTGAGGTGCTGGGTTGAGTATACCGTATTGTTGGTTCAATAAGTATCATAATTGATTATCAATTCATTATTGTTGTGGTGGCCTTGGTATAATTGGTCTTACATATTGTATGTATGGTACTACTGGTGCTAGATTCAGTACAGTTGGTACTTATAGTGTAATTACTCTTGGTATTCCTTGATGATAACTATAAGGGGTAGTTGGCCTTAATGGTGGTCTTTGATAATTGTTTGGCATATAAGGTTAAATTATTTATTTGATTTGTTTAACAACAGAGTGAAGTTGATTGTT